>PVJA010006222.1:0-74420 GCA_004027025.1 Myocastor coypus
CCTCCCCTCCGCTCTCCTCTCCTCTCCTCCCCTTTCCTTTTCCTCTTCTCTCCTCTTGCTCTTCCCCCTCTGCTCCTTTCTTCTCCTCCTTCTCCACCCCTCCCTTTCTTTCCACTCTTCTCCTCCTCCCTCCTTTCCCCACTTTCTGTGGTGCTAGGTATCAGCTTAGAAACTTTATGCACTCTACCACTGAGCTACATCCCCACCCCTCATTACAAATGATTTGTTCGTCAGCCTAGGATAAAGAAAATCTTGGACACCGCACACTGAGATATAACCACACAACTACAAATGTCCAGGAATGCGAAGATCAGTTACTTTCACATCAGCAACAGTTCCGTGGAGCCCAATTCACCAAAGAGGCCGTGGTATTATGGAACCTGACAGCAAAGTTGACAGGAATATGTGAACATAGAAGTGGAGAAGTGAGAAGGGTGAGGTGACTGTTGAATTTTGCTCCCTACCCGCACAGAGCTACTTCTGGCCTGGATATTACTCTTTTAGAGGGATCTTCATAAAGCAGAGTACTAGGTAGTGACGTGAGAGGGGCTGTCTTGTGGAAGATGAATTCCATCAGTTGGAAAATCCCCATGGGAACCATAGAATGGATGAGTAGAATTCTAGGGTGACAGATTTTGATTAGATAAAAGCGACATGTTGGAAGCAGTTAGAGCAGTCAGAGCAGTTGTCTGACTCTGGGCTCTTGGCTGCTTAACATGAGAGAAAAGCGAAGGAGCTTTCATTGCTTTGCTCATTCACACTCACATGGGGTTGAGTACCGCCATCATGCGCAACTGTCCTGTTGTCTTCCAGCAGGATGATGTAAGTCTCATCAGCACAAGGACATCACTGGACTTGTTTCCAGGTTGCTATGTCCCAAAGACCTGGAGAAGGGGCTGGTATGTGATGGGTGTCAATGAATATTGGATTAGCAGGGAGAAAATGAGTTGGGTATACTAAGGAGGAGGCCTAGTCGCTGTTGAAGGCCTGTCTTGCGACTGGATTTGAGACTCTGAGAAAAAAAGATGCATCTTTTTTCTTGAATGATGTCTCACATGAGAACCTGATGTGTAAGACAGATGAGTGCAGCATTTTAATAGCACGCATTTAATCATAAGTCCCACTGCAAGACGTTTATTTTTATTTATGGTAAAAAGAGTCGTGGAGATTGTTTTCATAAACATGATAAAACTTCTAAAATCAAGGCTACTGGAAGACTTAGAATGCAGTTTCTGCTGTTATTTTCTTTGGCTTGCAGAGCACTAATGAAAACCCTGATTCATGCAGAGACATAGTTGCAAATGCTAGCAGTCTCCGATAGCTCATCTGGTAGTCTCAGGACGGTTCTTCAATTAAACCAAGGCAGGAGCTTGAAAAAGGAGTCTTTGGGAACATGAGCTGAGACTTCGAAGCTCTTACAGTCTATGGGAGCAGCTTGTGATTCTTATGGTACATTCAAAAGTCAGGCGTGAAGAGGCAAGGCTCACCAGGCACGCCAGCACTATTTTGATGTGTGACATTATTATGACTCTGGTGAGTTATACATCTGGTTATAATCGTGCAACCAATCATTGGGCTGGGAGGGAACTGAGCTTCTTTTCCTTCCCTGCCTCTTACCTGAACACAAGGCTCTGTCTCTTCACTGTGAAGCTGCATAATGGCATATACAGCAAGATGCTCAGACATGAATTTATCTTTTCAAATATCACTGCAAAAATGCAGCCTTCTTAGCCAATGACTCATCTGCAGTGATTTCTATTTATGTACATAGCTACTGGGAGATGGGTTCTGAGGACCGTGCGCAGGTGTGATAATGCAAGTTAACACACGAGTGGTTAAGATTTGGTGTATGGCCTATGTGAGTTGCACGCTGTTCTGTGAAGAGACCTTAGCATGGGATTTAAATTAAAAATTCTTGCAGAATGTGTGCAGCACCTGGACTTGCATATTGCTAAGCAAAGCTGAATGCAAGGGTTCCTCCTGAGCTTGACATTCTCTAAGCCTCAAAGTGGTGGCATCATAACCTTCAGGATACCTGGGAAGGTGTACACAGATGCTACATGGCAAGTGGGTGGAGTGGGAGGAGCTTAATGAAGGGCTTTCACATGACATTGGCTGTTGGAGGCTTCCAAGGAAAAGGCCTGGATCCTCAAGTCTTGTCCCAATGCTACTGGCATGGCATGGCAAAGGTGCTGCTAAAGTACCGGAGAAGGAAGAATGGCATACAAATACAGGAAGGGTAGCCACTGGGGTATGGGAGTGAGCCATTCCCAAAGCCTTCATCTCATAGATGACAGTCACCTTCATCTCTGTGCCACCGCAAGAAGAGATAAACTGCCTCACCCAATTTAAGAAACTATTCAGTTGCCAAAACTGCCATTCGGTTATTTAATTTATTTGTGATTCTAAATATCAGATTACAATAACTACCAAAGATTCTTGGCAGCTTACTCTATGATGGACAGCTTTATAACCCATTTCCATCAGTTATTTTATTCTTCCCAGCCATTTCAGAAGGCATACTTTGGTTTTTTTTATGAATTTTTTATTTATTTTTTTTCTTGTTTCAGAACTTTTGTTTGTTTACTCATTTATTTTTATGGCTGGCTCAGCCTGCCGTCAGGGCAGGGCTGGCGCAGCATGTGGTGCCAGGGATCGGGTATCGAACCGCGGTCCCTGAAGCTGCCTAAGCTTTCCTAAGCAGGCACTTTAGACCACTGAGCCATCCTGCCGGGCCTCCAGAGGCATACTTTGAATCGCCTCATTTACAGATGGAAAAACTGAAGCATAGGGATACTGACTAACGTGGCTAAAGTCGTCAGTTCATGTCTAGAATGACCATGACGCAGACTCACACAGTTGGCTCCAGAGTCCAAGCCTCTAACTGTCTTGAAATACCAACAAATCATGGAAGAAGCTAAATTCAAGAGCTAAAGCAGTGAATTGCAGAAATACCTGGAGTTGTAGCGGGAAAAATCCAGAGGTGCAGAAACGCTCTAAAATTTGGTAAAGTTCTGCAAAATTCAAGGAAGTGCAATGTTATTCCTACTCAGTTCAGTAATACCCACTTACGTTCAATGATGCTCAGTTTTTATCTTCATCTGTAGCGAAACTATTCTCCTTCTTGGAATGTACTTCCAAATCTATCAGTTATGCTCAAAGAATAGCAGATTAGCTCTCCATCATTTTTCTGGTGGTCAACACAGCAAGTATGGTTTTATGTTGAGAGTGGGGATGTACCCAGAAAGACAGCATCGAACTTCATGATATGCTATGGGTAGAGTAGGAGGAACCAGGAGTGATGAAGTCATATGGAACAGTGGGGAGAAGGTACTTCTAGAAGGTGCAGATGGGTCACCTAGTAAATAGCTGTGTGAGCTCAGATGGCGTCACTTCTCTAGCTCTCCATTTTCTGAGCTGAGAAATGATGTCAATGTCGCCTCCAAAGCCTTCTGGGAAAGTGGTATGGTCACATTTTAGATACCTGCTGCACAGGGCCCTTACGTGTTACAAATCTACCTCCCCTTCCTCCTTTTCTCAGGACATTTACATGTACAATTTAAGTAGCCTCCTATGTCTGGTGTACAGAAATAAGTGAATATCTTGTCAAGTATTGTAACTAAAAATTGAAAATGCCAATGAAATGCTTATAAACATCTGAATAATGATGGCAATAATCTTGGAATGAGGTCATGGCATTTCAGCTACCATCCTGCCTCCAGCCTTGCGGAAGCTCCTAGCACCATTTAGCTACGGTGGACTTTTTCTTCCTCATGAACTTCCTTTCATGACTTTTGGATTTGTAGAATGCTAGCAAGTTGACACTAGCATCAACCATTCCTATTGCTTCTTGAATGCCAGACACCTTTTCTGGAATTCCACGAGCCAAGAATGTCAAGATGTCAAAAAGGGAGCTGGATGTTAGCAAAATGACCAAGTAGGAAATTGGAAAAGCACTAAATGTTCCCATGTCTGGGACCAAGAAGCTCAAGCACGTTAAGCAAACTCTGACTTCAGAAGCCTTTTCCTGCACCACACAGGTAGCAAGTTCGGAAAGCCAGTTCCTCTCAGGTGGGCCTCACGGAGCAGGACTTAAGGGTGCCTTGAGTCAGGCAACTGCCCAGTGTCCAGGCGTGGTTAGCATACACACCAGGTCTGGTAACTGCCTTTGTCTCCTTGCTTCCTCTGCCTACCTGCTGGGATTGATGTGATAAGCCACCTGCCCTTCTGGTTCAGTGGATTCACAAATACCTTCGGCTGCCAAGCCCTCAGTGGTTGGCTTTGTTCTGCTGAATCCAGTGCACAGAGAGGAGAGCCTGGTATGAATGAGCTCATTCTAAATTCAGCAGGTAAATTAAAGCTGTGTATGATGCACCCCACCATAATGAGTGTTTTCCAGTCAGTTTAACTGACATCTCCAATTTGACTCCTTTCAAAGTGGGATGTTTGCTGCTAAACACACATGCGCGCACGCCCACATACAACAACACGATTTCTTTCATAGCCACCAGCTGCGAGCACCTAGGGTTCCTGGTGGAGGCCTTCACTGTCTGTAGCTCTTTTCCTGGTGCCTGACTCTCCACTACGGGGACCAGGAGGCCAAGAAAATACAGTTCCTTAAATCTGTCAGTGTCCTTGCCTCCCACCTGAGGAAACTTGTCTTAGACCTCTTAGCCCATTTATGTTCTCCGGCTCTCAGAAGGTTCTTGTTTCCCGTGTAGGGCCTTCCCTGGGGGTGTAGGGGAGGGTCCCTAATTCTGATCAGGCACCTAAGAGACTTGGGGATAGCTCTAAGGACCACTTTACACCCTCTCTGGGATCAGAGGCACCCAGGAGTCATCTGGTGCTACAGAAAAAGCCTCAGCGGAGAAAGGACATGGCCTTCAGATCTTATATTGCCGTGCACTGAGGTGAAGATCTGTTGGCTTCCTAAACTCCAGTCTTCTTTTCTTTTTAAACATATTTGTTGTAACTGCTGCCTTGTTTTTATCTCGGTTATTTTGCAATGCAATGGATTGAACCGAGGGCTTAAAATATGCCAGGCAAGTGCTTCTATCATTCAGTCACAGCCTACCATGCCCAAGCCCTGAGCCTTAGTTTTCTTTTCCTTCAGATGGGAAAAGTACCCCTTGCCTGACCCTTCTGGCCCAGTTCTCACGAGTTAAGCCTGCGGGCAGGAGGCCTTGTGGACATCTCACTTCAGCAGCTCTTTCTCCACAGTTGGCTTGATGCTATTTCTTGCCCTGTTGCTGACTCCTTGGCCTCAGGGCCCCATGGTTCCTTCTGCTCACAGCTGTTCACACATAAGCCTTAGATAGGATACCAGTCCTACTCCCCAGGGACGGTTGCCCTCCACCTCTGCTCTAGACCACATCTGGGATGCAACTGTCCCCTTAGCTTGCAAGGATAAGTGTAGTCCAGCCTACCAGCCCTATTAATGTATCAGTAGGGCTTGAGTGTCTCCTGCATTCCACCTCTTTTGGATGAGGTGGATGAGCTGACAGTAAGGCTGTGGGATGTGGAAAGCAGTGCCTGGAACCCAGAGAAGGGGATCACGGGAGGCTTTGAGAAAGAAGGAGGAGGAGTTAGCATTAGTGGGAAAGGAGAGGAATGGGAGGTGAGTATAGGAGGCGTTTCTACAGGGGTTTACACAAGAGAATGGCTCTTTCCAGGAAATGTATGAGGTGTGCATATTGGCCCACTTGATAAAGAAGAGCCGTGAACTCAGGATCATTTACCCGGGGCCTCCTGGATAGTAAGCCTCAGAAAGCAGGGGAAAGCCCATGTCTGCTGACCCCGGAGCTACAGTTCTTTCCATTCTCTACCCTGCCTGGCCAAGTAGATGATGGGCAACACTGCCAGAAAAGCAGCTCTGAAGGAAGGTGTAAGTCCCCGTGGCTTTTGCTAGAAAATCTATTCAATTGAAGATAAGATGAGTTAACGAGGCATAGAAACTTTGTCGAAAGAGGACAGACATGGGTTACTATTAGAAGTCCCAGAAGTAGCAGTGCTTATGTTCCATCTCACCAGTAGCAAACTAGGGGATAAACAGGCCGGGTTCCCAGTGGGATGAGGAGGCCTCCCTGCCTCCCTCTCACATGCTCAAGTCTTAGGTCACACAGCTCTATTTCTTGCAGATCTGCTACTTGAGAAAGGTGAGGTATCTTGCCCCGCTTGCATATGAGTAAGTGTGCTATAACCTGCACGCAAAACTGAGGCGTGGTCCCCTCCCTGCTTCCAACTGGGTCACACTTTAGAGACTCTAATGCTCTTAGGGACCTCCCTCTGATCTTTTTATCTGGGTGGGTGTTTATTCAACCTTCTGCAGAGCTGATTTGACTCCAGATTTCATAAAAGAGCAGAAACAACAATGTCAGCATTTCAGGTGCTCAGTAATTCCCAATTTCCTGCTCCCCGAAGGTTTCCAGGGAGCAGCTGGGTGGTAAGTGAAAAAATGGAGAGATCTTTAGAAGGCTGACACGCACCAGCCCAAGAACCCAAGGCATTAGCAAGCAAGGAAGGTAGGTGCAGGGCAGAGAAAAGAGAAAAACATAGGAGGAGGAGGAGGAAGAGGAGGCAAGAAAAATGCAATATTGTTAAATGCATTATGTCACCATTTATCTATTCCCTCCTGTGACAGGTAGGCACTGTTGTGATTTCTTGAGCTAAGGAAACTGAGGCTCTGACAGGTGCTAATTTATTGGCTGAAGTAACACATCTAAGAAGAGGAAGATGATGCTTGCTAGTTATTTCTGGATTGTTTCTTCATTCATGTCTCAGAAAGTTGACCCATTTTTCACCTTAGTTTGAATTAGTAATGTCCAAAGCAGAACTTGGACCTTCCATTCTTCCTCAGAGATGAAGAAATACATTCATTCATTAGTTTATCCTCTCCCAAACTCATGCCCTGTGCTGTGCACTGTGGTCAGATTCCTGACTCCCGGGGTCTCACAGGAAAAACTGGATCCAGGAAGCTCAGGGGCTGTGGGATCCAGCAGGGAAGCTGTGAATAATCTGTTGCTTGAAGTTAGCTGAAGTTATCTAGAGCTGTCCTCCCAGTCTGAATGACCCTCTCTCACAAGGGTCCCAGGAGGTAGAGACAGTCATAATTCCCTCTGGCAGATGAGGAAACTGAGTAATCTGCTGAAGGTCACACAGTTGCCAGGTGATCAAGTTCAGGTGTGTCTGACAGCAAAATCTGTTCTCCTAAAAATCATGCTGTTTGACTCCCAGGTGCTGAGTTGTTTGGGAGTCATGGAGGGCTTCCTCAGGGACATAAGCTGCGCTCTACATGGAAGGTCACATCAATGCAAGAAATCTTGATATTCTGCAAGATCGCATCAGAGATGCGCAAGAAGAGAGCAATGTTTCAGTATGGCGAAACAAACAGGACTCAGACAGCGGAATCCTCCCTGTGCTCTAAAGAGCTAGACTTCATCTCAAAGGCAATAGGGAGCCGACAAAGACCTTATTCAAAATAAGGAGCTGATCCACTTTGTGCTGCAGGAAGCTCACTTCTACTGCAGCACGGATGAGAGGGAGGCAAGGCTGGAAGCTGAGAAAACAGTGGATGCTGTATAATCTTGCGCAATTAGTTAGAAAGCAGTGGCAGTGGAGCACAGGCAATGGGGTGCAGGCAGTGGAGGGCAGGCAATAGGGCGCAGGCAGTGGGGTGCAGGTATTTTTTTTTTTTTTTTCTTACAGGTATGTTGTTTCTTGAAAATAACATCCGGAAGGAGGTCCCTGCCTTCCTGAAGCTACCAGCCTCACTGTGCCCGTCATCTCCCCGTGATCCCGCATCCGTGTCTGCGCTCTTCAGATGCTCCACAAGAGCAAGGGTTACGGTGCACTGGGGTTTGAGGGTCTGTTTTCCGGTTGGGCAGGATTGGCAGGAACACAGAAGTGATGCGCGCAGCCAAAGGGGCAGCTATTTTTCCCTATTAAGCCTCATGTTCACAAACACCTCTGTACACCCGTCGAAAATAAAAGAAAGTAAAATAGATATTGAAGTGCTAAAAGGAAGGCATCTTGTCACTCCCCCTCCCATTTGCTACGGTTTCCCCAGCACGCAGTAAGACAGTTAATGGAGACCATTTTTCTCCATGTTTTTATCTCATAAATCTCATTAAGCCTCTGGCAGCAATTACCACTTGTCTGCTGGCGAGTCCTAGTCTATGCAAAGAGAGAGAACAATAGCAAAGAGATATTAGGGGAGAACTTGGGAACAGTTGATCTGCTTAGCTTGACAGCTTGTTATTGGGTGTTGATTGGGCAGGTTGTGGGCATATCTCTCCTGGGTTGGGAGGGGAGCACACACGTAATAGGGTCATATATTCTGTGGGCAAAATCATTGCTAGCTTCTGTGACATAAAAGAATATATCAATAGTTGCAGCATTTTGAATGGAGCCCCAAGCATGCAGAGCTGCCTTGGCCACATAAGTTTGAGCTTCCTGTGCAGGTCACTTGGTCACGGCATATCCTGTTTGTTGGGACACATAGCCAGTGTCAGTCAGAACCAAGTCTCTTAGGGTGGAGACCTTGGACAGATTCCTTGGGCAGCTAAGACACCAATTCCAGGTTCATCACTATTGAGCGGCCTTGTTTTCATTGTCTTTAGTAGTCTCCAACAAGCTAGGGGTAGGGAATAAAATTACTTCAAAGTTCTTGTCCCATTTGAAAAATTCCATGTGTGAGTGTGGCTGGCAGCTGAATTAGATAGAAATATTATAGGTAGTCAGACAGGGCCAGGCCCTCAAGGACAACATGGAAGACAAGGTGACTGTTCAACTAGAGACAGACACTTTTCTCCAGCAGGCCAGATCTCAAGACAAGAGTAAACCAAAGCAGCTACATACTTCTTTAAGGGTGGCCTTTAGGGATTGATATGCTAAATAAGTATCAATCACCTTGAAAGAGTCTGGAAAGAGCCAAGAGCCCAAGCTCAATAAGTGGTATTAGTGCCCCCTTGCTACGTGACTTGCCTTCCTATCAGATCCCGACTTTAATCAATTTTACCTGAGCAATGGTGCTTGTAATCTCATTGGTTGACCATAGTCTTTGTCTTTGACTCACTTAAGTTAGTCCCCATGTACTCACTATAAAAGTTCCTGGAAGAGATAGCTTCTGGGGGATACACACTCAGGATCCCCCTTCTGTCCTTCTCTCGGACAGGAGCTTTCTTTCCCTCAATAAATATGTGCTGCTCATTATCTGTTTGTTCCTAAAATTCATTCTTTGGTTTTAGAGAACATGAACTTATCCCAGGCTGGGGATCGGTTTTCCCTACATCATTTGGAGGTTCCCTATTAGAGGTCATCCACCCCAGATCAGTTTTTTCTTCTTGCATCATGAGGAGGGACAGCCGTCCATGGGGAGGGATTAACAATTACTATGGTCTCTGATTCTGTAAGAGAAAATGTTCCTGAGAGCAGCCATGACAGAACTGGAAGAGCCTCAACAGAGGAGAAACCTCTCTCCACATTCTCCTGTGACCTCTGAAGAGGACAGGATTGCTGTTTCAGGCAACAGGGCTGCAGGAGAAGCAGAGCGTGAGTCAGCTTTACTCACGGCTCAAAGGTCAGGGCTTCTGCAGGGAAAAGGAAAGAAATCTCTCCTGTCCATTCAGTGCTGGGTTTCAGAATCAAACCACAACAACAGAAGCAGAGAAGGCAAGAGCAAACAACAGCAACTGCATATTTCCCTAGGGATGGGCATCAGGGATTGATAATCTAAGTAGGTATATGCAATCACCTTGAAAGAGCCCAGATGAGTCACTAGCCCAATCCCCAACAGGAAGAGGCTGGATTGAATCTATTTTACCTCATGCCCACCTAAGTGAGTTCCCAGGTCTTCTCCACAACCTTAGACACACCTCACCACATGGTTTTCCTCTATAAAAGTCTTGGAAGAGATAGCTTTCCTGGGACACCCACTCAGGAGCCCCTTCCTGTCCTGTCTTGAACTGGAGCTTTCTTTCTCTCAATAAATGTGTTCTGCTCATTACAAAAAAAAAAAAAAAGCAGAAACAGCTTCATCACTCATCCTTGTTCCTGCTCATTCCCGAAGGGGAAAGCTAAGGCTCTGCTTAAAGTTTAAATCAAGGTTCTCAACTTCAGTACTGCTGACACTTCTTTGTGTTCTTTGTGGTAGAAGATCTCCTAGGCCTTTTGGCCTTTTGGGGTATATAGCACATCCCTAGCTTCTGCCCCCTAGATCCCAGTGACACTGCTACTTGAAACAGCCAACAGTGTTTTGAGATATTTGCAAATGTCCCCTGGCAGGCAAAATCGCTCGCACTAGAGTCACCATTCCAAATGGATGATCAGCCTTTTAGGGATCTCAGTTTTATCTCCCAATTGGATAGTTTCAGAGTAGTTGAGAACAACCCAAATGAAGAAGTTCTGTTGCTGTTTCCATGACCAAGACCGAAGTGTCTGCCATCCCCAGGGAAGAAGGGCAAAGCAAGGAGTCAGGTGAGGCCAGCGAGCAGAGGTCCCTGCGGTGCTGGGCCGTAGCCCAGCCTGCACTCAGCGACTCAGGGCTGTGCTGCTTCCCTCGCACCAAATCATCCCGTCTTCTCGACTGAAGTCAGGCGGAGAGAGGCTTGTGTCTCTATTGGGCAGTTTTTAAGGGTCCAGGGAGCACTCATTTTTTTTTTTTTTTTTTCCGGGAGAACAGCGAGATCCTTTGCCAAAGCAGTTCACTGCTTGGATCTCTCTTAGAAATATGAAACCATAGACTGGGCATGGTGATGTGCACCTGAAATCCCAGCACTTGGGAGACTGAACGCAGGAGGATCACTACAATCCTGATCTATGAGTGAGACCCGGTAGACTCTCTACACCTTGTCCTAAAATACAAATACAAATATATATATATATATATCCAAGGAAATCAATGGCACGGAAAGACCTCTTTGTTACCGTCATTGGCCACTATGACTGTAGTCCTTCAGAGGCTAGGGTATGGGAGATTATTTGTAGGGACAGCATGGAATAGTCACACATTAGCCCAGCCATCTCCATTGGCCTTTGGATAAGCTGTGCCCCTTTCTAGGTAGAGATCAAAGTGATTGAACTTTTATTTATTTTAATTAATTGATTGATTAATTAACTTTAATGTATTTGGTACAGGGTCTCACTATGCAGATTGGACTCCTAGCGGTCCTTCTGTTTTCACCCTTGGAGTTGGACAGCTGGCTCAGCATGCTCAGGGCTGAGACCAGTGCAGGCATGTGGTGCTGGGGACTGAACTCTGGTCCCTATGCTTGCTGAAACAGGCACTTAGTCCACTGAGCAAACTGTTGATGATTTAACTCAGGCCCCTTCTTTGGGAAGAATGGCAGGGAGGTGTGGTGTCAGTGAGAACCATTTATGCAAAGGCGGGCATCAGGCTAATTTTCACACGAGCCATTTCTCTCCATATATAAGTCCAGAGCACACTTAAGACTTTTAACTGTACAGCCTAGAATCCCAAACACACAAGTACTGAAGTTGTCCAGGATGACTGCGGAGTCAGGATTTGAACTGAGGGCTCAAAATTTTTCCCTTGTTTCTAGGCTTATGATCTTCTGATAAGAATATTGATGACCTGAAGAAGAGAAACAATTTCGCCAGACAGAGGTTTCCGTGGATGACAAAGTAAATTATCTTCAGGGTTGGGCAAAGTGAGGTTCTCAGTGGCTGCAGAGATTTGGAATCAAGATGGTCTAATGGAAGGCCAAAGCCTAGCTAATGGCATTCTGTGGGGTTCTTTTCACTCTGGAATACAGCGGCAAAACAGCATGGCCCAAATAACTCCCCTATCCTATTTCCTTAATAGACAGATTCACCTTCAAGCTCATTTCCCCAATCATGGCAGTTTTGTAAATTAATGGATGCTGTGAGTGAGTCACAGCTCACAGAAATATGCATCCAAGGAGGCTCTGTGCCTTCAGTTTATAACAATTTTGCCACCTGCATAGCGATATAGTCTATGTGGCTGACACCTTAGTTGTTAGTTCACAAAGGAGCAGGAGTTTGGTTATATTCCAGAGCAGGATCTCAGGACCGTGCTTGGTTTAGAAGTTTGTACTCATAATGTGATAAATGGGTAAACACCAGAAGAAGATGCCATGATTGGGAAAAAAATGATCTAAATTCTGATCTGAGCATTTGTATAGCTTAGGTTCTGTAGGCCTCAGTGCCTCAAAATGTGCTGCTCTTCTCATTCCTTCGAGAAGCCTAACTATAAGTGCATGAGGTCTTAGCTACCAGGCATAATGTCATGAAACACTCTTGTTGCAGGGCTCCACTTCATAACTGCCTACCTTTTCTTTTAAGAGAATGAAAGACTGTGCATTAATATTAAGAGTTTAAGGTCCCTATCACAGTCATTCTGGCTGGAAGAGAAGGCTGCTTGGGGGGCAACTCACCTCTTAATGTGTACGCTGGCTAATCCTGTAAATGTCTACTCCTCAGGAAATGGTGTAGGGAGGAGTCATATTCATTTGGTGATGGATGGCCTAGCACTGACTCCAGCTAGTTTGCAGGTGCAGGACAGAATGTGTCAGCTTCTGCACCACAGACACATGTGTTTAATGAGCAGCAATTGACCCATGAGCCTGTGCTGTGCAGTTGTAACACGCATGCGCGCCAGCCACATTCGCAGACCCCCAAGGTGCACATTGTGGCATTTATGCATGAGTGTTTTTCTGTGCATCTGGGAAAATGTCTATCAATGTGCCTGAGCATGCGTGCTGCACATTGTGCATTGATTTGTCTGTGCAAAGAACAAACAAGTGTATTAGGTATTTGTATACATACATGATTAATGTGCTGGCTTGGGGAACATTATATTTGCCCATTTTTATTCTGTCCAGGACAAGATCTGAAAATTGTACTCCAGGATTCTCTCCAAGCAGGGAACTGTAGGATCAGGGAAATGGCTCCTCTGTAGGAGTAGAAGCTGCAGAACAAGCATAATTACTGCACATGCTGGGTAGATGTGCCACCTGCAGACACTCTGGTGTGTCCCCTGCGGGTTGGCCTAATGATGTGTGTGCACTGTTGGATCAGCCGAGGCTGGAATCAGGGGACCTCTGTCACACAAATGGCCTGCTTCCATTTGTCATCCGCCAGGGCTGAGCTTTCTGCATTGGGTTGCCCTTCCTTCCGAGCAGCGTACCTTGGCTTTGGACATGCTCAGAACAGCAGGGCTGAATGAGGCTGCTTCTCTCCAGTTCCCTCTGCTTGCTGTGTTAGATCAGAAGCATAAGGAGCCCCTGACCCTGGTGCTCCTGAGGAGAGCAGTAGAAGTGAGCAGCCACACAGAAAACCTGTGGTTTTCTTCTGAGATGTTGAGGAAGGAAAGGTGGAGTGAATGCAGACTGCAGGAAGTCTGGCCGAAGTTTGGCTTCTTAGTGGTTAATAACTGGCCAAGCTGAGGAAAGAAGGGAGAAGGAGGATAGGATGACATGAGGGAGGAAAGGATGAGGCGCTGTGAGATGCTCCCACCCAGGTGGGCACAGCTGTGGCCTTGAACCAGGTATAATCAAACCACAGATAGGATAGCGTCCTCTGCCCCAGCTGGTGCTAAAAGCTTCTTCTTTGTTAGGGTCCCTTTCAGAAAATGATTCCACGTTCCAAGATGGTCTGGCCCTTGGCCAATCGAGGCAGTGTCTCTGTGCAGGGCACATGTAGGCTTTGGGATCTTATCCATGGGATGGGATACGATTCTTTGCTCTGCCACTGAGTAGCTGTGCAGATCCAAAGCAGTGACTATGCTTTCCTGAGCCACCTGCAAATTCAGGGTGAGTAATATTACCGATCCAGTATAGTTGTTTTGAGGATTGAATAATTCTTCAAAGTGGCTGGAACGTTACAGTTATGATGATGATAATGAATGGAGAAACACGTGGGTGCATCAGTCACTGTAGAAGGAGGAAGCCAAATCCTGCATGTCTCTACCTAAGGGTTTGCCTGCACTGAGAGATAAAGATGAAGAATAGGGTGCAGGTCAAGAATGGTGCTCTCTCAGGACTGTGTCCTCTTCTCTGTCATTTCAGCCAGCTGAGGAAAGGGGACACCAAGGTGCAGCCTAAGCTCTCAGTGGTGCCAGTCAGCTCTCTGCTGCTGTGACAGTGCACCAGAGAAGAGATGTAAGGGAGGACTGATGTATTTGGCTCCCAGGGTTACGCAATTCCTGGGCCTGTGGTGATGGAGAATGGCAGGGTAAGGAGGATGCAAAGCGACAGAGCTGCTCAGCTATGGTAACTGGGGAGCAGAGACAGAGAAAGAGCCCTATAGCAGAGGCAGGACCACAGAAGTGTCATTCTCTGGGGTATAGCTGTGCAACCCACCGCCTTCAGCTGGGCCTCCTCTCCTAGGTTTCTATCACTGCTCAATGACATTATCAAGCTCTTAATTTATTAATGTGTGATCTATGAATGAAATTAGAGGCCTCATGGTGTCATTCAAAAGCCCCGTTTCTAAATTATTGTATTGGAGACCAAGCCTCCAATCTATCAGCCTTTGGGGGCACTTGAGGCCCAAATCATACTACCATATGTTCTGGTCATGGCTGAAGAATGGCCAAGTCTACTAATGATTCTTCAAGGGACAAATGGAGTCCAGATGCCCCTTGGATTATAGTAGATACACACCGTATAATCCCATTCAACAGCAGTTGGTAGTGGTGATATGCCATTATGTTGCAGGACCCTGGTTCTTCAGAGATAAAAATCATGACAAGTCCTTGTCCCTGAGTAGCTCAGGAGAAACAGGGAACTATATACATCACGTCATGAGACTAGTAGAAATCAGACACGGTGTACCAGAGGTCAAGAATAGGAATGCTTCCATCAGTCTGGCCTACCATCTAGCATCTGTGGACAAGGTAATTAACCTCTCTGTCTCTTAGTTTTGTCATTTGAAAACTAGGGGAAACGTCAGTCCCAAATTCTCCGAGGTAACCAAGAATTTAATAACATAATGTTGAAAGCATTGTGCATAGGGCCCGACACATAAGGAGCCCTTGCAGAGTTAGCTGTCAAAGTAGTGGTGGTGGTGATAGGCGTGGTAGCAGCAGTAGTGGTTGGTGGTAGGAGCTGTAAGCACTCAGGGGCAGGAGCTATGGTAGCAGCAGTAGTAACAGCATGAGCAGTGAGAGGAGAGGCAGAAGTAGCAGTGCTGTGAGAGGAGACTGTTGGGACATGGGGCTCAGAGGACCCAGTAGTCATTTCCTCGTGGAGAAACAAGATGATGCAAAACAGAGAGAAGATGCTGAGATATCTTGAGGTGTGGTGAGTATGAGCTGTGTGTTGGACAGATTTTCTAGAAAATTCCTGGCAGAGGTCACAGAAGGCCCAGAGGCATGAGAGATCACGAGGGGCTGCCCAGGGACCTCTAAGTATTATTACAGCTCAAAGTGGGCTCTGTGGGGGTGAGGAAGGTGACACTTGAAAGCAGGACTGAAATGGTAGGTAGAGCCAAATGAGAAAGGGCTCTAGGTGACTTGGTGACAACTTAAGGCTTGTCCCAAAGCCATTAAAGCACAATCATGGACTGTACTTGGCATACAGTATCCTAGGGGACCACCCTCTAAGGAGTACCAGCCCAGGCACATTGGAAAGTTGCTGAATGTGTGAGCAGTTTCCTGTTACTCCTCTATACCTGTCGTACAAGAAAACCTCACTGCAAATTCTATTCCCAGAGGCTGACACCTTCTTCACTAACTGAGGGGTTCCTTGTGGTCTCCCACTGAATAGAGTGCATCTTTTATCAAGTGTCTAACCTTGGATGCCAGAATTCCCTGTAACATCATTAAGGCTGAGGTTATTAGAAACTTCTCTCTGAATCATGGAAGAGCATTTATTAGGAAACAAATTTGAAAAGTAGAAGAGCAGGGTGAAAGATAGCAGGAGTCTAGGGCCAGAAAGGACAACATCTTGTTTTTGTAACCTCCTTTCTCCTGCACCTTACATAATGCATCTAACCTTTTCCCCATTCGAGATAAAGCAGATAGAAGAAGGGGCAGAGCACAAGGGATCTGTGGAGACTCAAAGGTCTCTGCGGCCACTTGTGGATCTCATGAGGACCTTCAGTGTTTTGCAGACACAAAGCCTGAAGTGCACAGTCGTTGTGACAATACATTGGTGAGTAAAGGGGACCAGGGATCCAGCTTCATTCACATGATGAATCCAGGACAGAGCTCAGATTCAAAGCAACAGCAAACTATCCTGTAATATCCAACAGAACTCCTTTAAATCCTATTTTTTGTGGGTTCACAGACTTTTCTACATGGAAAAAAGGGGACAAGTGCGAAATCCTATAGTAAAGCACAAGCAGATGAATGAAAAACTATCAGGAGTTTATAGCCTCTTCTCCCAGTGCTAGGACCACACCCTGTAGTCAGCCCCTGTTTGTTCACAGTCAGCATACTCAGCAGCAAGCACCTTCCACGGCCTCAGGCTTGCAGTTAGGAGCAGGTGAAGGAAACATCAAAGAGCATTCAGGTTACCCCTGCAGTGAATTCTTCGGGGAGAAGGAACACATATCTCAGCCTCTCTCTGGGACCAGCCTCAACCCTGGGCCAAGCCCTCTGTCCAGCTGCACCCTGCTTCTACCTTACTCCTTGGGTCACCTACTCACAGGCAGTGTATACATCAATAGACCCAGCCAAACTCTGAGTGAGGCAGGATACGCTTTATTGTACAAAAGAGGAAACTGCAGCTGAGAAGCAGTGAATAATGCCAGGAATGCCACCCCTGAGACAGTAAAGGCTTCTCTTGATACCCCTCTGTGTGGCTGCCCTGCAGGATTCAGCGTGCTGGTTATAGAGAAATGGCTAATGAGGAGATCAGTGCTGTTGGCCCGGGAGCAATTCCCTCTGTGCTCTTGACTACAGATAGGAATTTTGTTTAGTTCAAAGACCTCATTAATGCCGAGGTTGGTGGGAACAGCTTCATATCTGATTCATCTTCAGGAATCAAAGACAGCCTGAGCATCCCCTGAGCAGGCAGGGGCCAATTGCTCAGCACACGTTGTGACCTTCTGGCCTCCCAGGTGTTTTGGTGGTCTGCAACCAGAATGAGTGGCTTCAGTATCCTTTGAGAGGGCCCAGAGTCAAGGAAGAAGAACACAGCTCTGCCACTAAGGCCTTCCAGTGCCCACCTTTGTATTATGTAGGTCCTATTCTTCAGACCAGTACTGCCCGAGTCATAGCATTCAACTCCATTATAGAGTTATGCTAGGCACAGGAGGATACAAACCTTGGTAGTAGGGAGAACTGGCTCTGTGAATAATTTGTGTGCTTCTTTGAACCTCTGTACAGCCATATGAGTGGGTTGGCCAGCAGTTTCTCAAGATTCCTTCCAATTATGGCATTGATGGGGTGCAGGCTATCCAGGGACTAACACTATCAATGCGAAGATTCACCATAGTCATTTTTGTAATTAACACCTAATCTAGTACTTACAGTGTGTCATTCATTGTACCAAGAGCTAGGATTGTAAAGCCAACTCTGTCTGCATGCTTGGTCATCCCTGATCATTTTAAGCAGTAGGAGCTTAGAAACAAATTAGGTATAAAATGGTACAGCTGTATTATGTGGGTTTTGCCTCATTGAAAGAAATTATAATCCTGAATAATACACCTGAAATCAAAACGACAAAGGAAGCTGACAAGTGCCAAAATGAAATGGTGGCCTTAATTTCTAGTCTGGCCCAACATCCAGTTCAACATATCGCCGATAACCAGGAGGCAGTTGGCAAAGATTCACTGAAAGAAAAAGAAAGGAGTAAATGAGTTGGAAGGGGGGGAAGAAGAAAGTAATTCAGAAAAGAGGTAGGTGGTGATATCAATGTCCACCTGGTACAGATAAGAAATTGAAGCTCATCCAGAGGTTAAATAGCTTTCCAGGTCATGCTGGGAGCAACTGAAAGATCTTATGCATGAGTGAGACCCTGCTAACTGGGACCTGGAGGGATGGTACCAGGAAGGCAGGGTAAACGGAGCAGGTGTCTTAGTTACTTTTCTCTCCTTGCTGAGGCCAAATACCTGACACTCAAAGATAAAGAGAAAAAGGTTTATTTAGCTCACAGTTTGTAGAGGTTTCAGTCTGTAATTGTTTAGCTCCAAAGCAGGATGGTACATGGCAGAGGGAAACACTTCCTGGCAGCAGAAGACAGCAAAAGCAATAAGCTGGAGAGACACAAGCCTCTTTCCATCCCTTATGTAGTATCCAGTACTGGGATGAATCACTGGACAGATCCATAATCACCCAGCCTTAGTCCCGGCACCCTTAATCCCAGCTATGAATCTGTCACACACTCTAGATTGAGTCACCTCTGATAAAACCCTGTGACCACATGAAGCTTTAGGGAAACATCTAGACCCAAGCCATCAAAGAAAGCATTGAATATAATACATCACACTCATCAAGCTGGAGCTAGCTGTGAAAGAGGTCCTACTAGTTTGGGTAGGGACATATGGGGAATGGCCTACAGAGTATCAGAGATACTTGAAGACAATATCTTGAGCTAGTGCTATCTGAATCCTGGCTTTAATGCCTTGTCTTCCAGTTAGACAGCTCTGAGGAAGGCTAGCATTCTCCCTCCCTCGTCAACATGGTGATTTTGGTGCCTACATTCTAGATTTTTCTAAAAAGTAAATAAGATAAAGTATGCATGTATCTGATACCATTCCTGCTCAGTAAGTAAGAGCCTTTCAGCTGAAAGAATGCTGAAGTAAAAGAAAGGCAGGCTGCTCAGAGTTCTCAAGCTGGCAGTGATATAAAGAAAGTTTAACACACTATAGCAAGTCTTGCAGGACTCTACCTTCCACTCTGAGCAGAAGTCCTCCCTGTGGCAGGATTGGCTCACTGTCTAGAGTCCTTCCCTCCTGGAGGACTCATTATCACCTAGAAGTGGGGACAAAATGCTGGAATGATGAAATAGGGTGAGCTGAACTATCAGCTATCTGACCAGTGTTTTTCTATATTAAACTTTGTCATGCTTCCTAGGACAGACACTACCTGCTTCTCTCTTAAGAAGCCAGACAATGTGGGTTAATTCTTTAAATAAAAGGGAGTCAGTACTTGAACCATGTGTATTAGCCGCAGAGCATTCTAGATATATATATATATTTTTTTGCTATATTTAGGTTTTTATTTAGTTTTGGTTCCACAATGTGAATTCGTTCTTTTACATACAGATTTGCTGTTGCCATGATAAAACTTGGTCCTGTGCAGTCTCTCGGTTCTGTGGGCAGAGAAGTAGCTAAGGAGGTAACCGCAGTTGACCATTCATTCTGTCAGCAGAAATGATTGTGTAGGAACAATATTCCCTGCTCTATTTTGGACACTGGAGCCACAATAGTGAACAATAAAGGCACAGCCTCTGTCCTCAAGAATTTACAGGTCCCTGTTTTAGGAAATTCCAACCTCAAGTCCTTGGAGGAATCTGGTCCCAGATACTAGTGTTATGGGCTAGAGTAAAACCTAGCACTATGCTTTTAGAAATAATTCAGCACATATGTGTTGATAAATATGTGAGTCCTGAAAAGTACTAATTCATTTGTACTACAGTAATTCCATGTCACAAAATCGTGAGATATTAAAAAGAAAAGAAAATTTCATAAGGAAGGAGGTCAAAACACAAGGTATCATTTAGAAACAAGTCTCATAGAAATTTGAAAACAATCTTAGGTCCAGAGATAAGAGAATATGTAAGTATTATGGAATACACTTGCTGTATGAGAGAGAACATAGTTATTAAAAAGCCAGTCTAAAGAATTTTCAATAATATGGAAAATGTTGAAGATATGACATCAAATGAAAAATGCAGGGTTCAAAATTGTTTATGCTGCAATATCATGGCTGTGGGATAATCCCTTTTTCAACATTTATAGGATGTTTTCTAGCTTTCAGTTCTGTTTTGTAGGCATTACTTAATTTTGAAATTCACAACAACTCTTTTATAATCAAACCAGCGATTATCATTCCCATTTTTAAATTGAGGAGACTGAGGTTTGCTTAAGGTTATGTATCTAATTTCCCTTGTGCTAGAATTGGGAAGAATATGAAAGGATCATCACCAATGCTTTATATAATGCATTCAATTTTCTTTATGTTTGACACTAGCTGGAGAATTGTGAGCAGTCTGCCTCTTCTCTCCCCTTCCTTTGTGTCTGCAGAGAGGAAGGTGGAAGGGCCACTGATGATTGAATTAGACTAATAATTTTACATAGTTGTCTTGCTTTATTCCCCCAGTGCTGCTTAACTATGTACCAAGTTCTCTGTGCTCTCCTCCATGTACCCCTGCAGCCAGAAATGGTTTCTTGCTACAATGTATGAAATATCCTTGTTCAAGCACCCTAGGTAACAAGCCTCTCTGACACTCAGTGACAAAAGCAAGCAGGGGCAGAAGGGTGACAGCCACAAGAGCAAGGTGGGAGGGATCATCCTGCTCAGACCAGCCCCACCCAACTCTCTGCTCTTTCTTGCATAATCTGGCCCTGAAGCTCTCAGCTTGAGCTGTGTGGCATTGCCCTGGGGACCTAGATGTCTTAACCCGTTCTTCATTAGGGCATAAACTTTCCCTTCCCCCAGCACCTATTCTTTTACTCAAAGAGACTTCTGGCTGACTTGGACACCTTGTAACTAATATTGTTTAGACCTAGATGTTCCCTCAACCTCTCGTGTGCCCAGAGGTAGCAATTTGGAAAGGTGTCTGGACCACCTGGGGGCTGTAGTCACCGATGGATCCATGTACTAATGAATTCAGCAACTGAGTGTGCTATGAGGACATGGGACATTCTGGGGGATGTGACCTGAAAGGGGTGCCTCCTTCCTGGGCCCCTGTTATGCTTTGTGTCCGGGTGTCTCCCCAAAGCCTCACACCGTTACTGAGGCAGGCTTCTAGAGGGTGTGATTAATCTTGATCCAATGCTAGGATTGTGAATGCGAGTGCTGTTGGGAATATGGGTGCGAGTGCTGCACCCACACACGGCCTCAATGCAGTATAAGGAAGGAAGAGAAGCTTGGCCTTTGCCATCGCTACCACTCCGTCTGCCTTTTTGCTCTTGATGATTTGCCATTTTTGCTGCTATGAACTGCTTCTGTCTGCCATGAGTCACTCTGTCTTGGAGTACGGATTAAAACCTCCATCAACTGTGAGCTAAATAAACCTTTCCTTCCTGAATTTTGGGTGTTGGGTATTTTGTCCCCGCAAAGAGAGAAAGGTCACCCCATCACCCTCCCTCTTGCTTTCCATTTCCTTCTGCCACGCTGTTTTTGCACTGGAGTCTGCCAGCCAACTTCTAGAACTGAGAGCCAGAATAGAACTCTCTTCCTCAAGGTGTGGGTGTCAGATATTTTGTCCTAGTGATGAGAAAGTAAAGCAGTAATGCTTTCTCCTACTGCTAACAGCATGCTGTATTGTAGCTTCCCTTTGTGCTTTGTTTTCTCCCACACGAGATGGCGAGCCCTCGGGACCAGAGAACGAACACACAATTCCATTTCATCCTCACAAAAGTCTTTCACATATAATGTCTGTGAATCTCAGTCTTACGGGGCAAAACTGGGTGCGAATGATTTTTCAAGGTAAAATAGTGAGGTGTGGCAACACTGCTATTTGAATTCCCATCTACATATTCCTGCAGCTCCTCTTACAGCGCCCTACTAGACCCTTTTTAGTTCAATGAATGAGTGAATTAGTGAGTGATGCAAAGATAGGCCTTACCAACACCCTGTCTCTGTGTATCCATGCTCACCTACTCTCTGGTGACATCATTGTCTTAACTCAGAGAAGGCCTGCAGCCCTTTCTAGTTTGCAGTTCTCTGTCCTCTGTAACTGTGACTCAGTTTATACTACAGGCACAGAGGATGCACTCAGCAGTTAACCAGGCAGCGTGAAGATCACCCGGCTTTGAGACTGAGTGGAGGGCAGTACCCGGGGAAATCACACTGTGTATCTGTCATGCCAGCTCTTCCCCCTCCAGCCTGGAACAGTTCAGCAAGACTTACCCTTCAGCGTAGTGGGATAGGGCTCGGCGGCCTCTTCTGAGCCGTGATGCTCTTGTCTCTCACATTAGCGAGACCTTAAAGGACTGCCAGGACGATTTGCCTTTATCAAAGTCTTTTTCAAGTTTATTTCTTGATTATTAAAATAATCACTGAACTGCCACTTTCTGTTTCAATGATGTTATCATCCAGAGCTTATTTTCTTCTCTTTTGGTCCTGATATTGTGTAAGGAGGAATTTGCCAAGTGGTACTCACACAGCCTCTAACAAGTACCTACACATTGGCTAATTGTCCTTTTCAGCTAAGTAAGAACAAGTTGCCTGCACAGAGACTTGGCAGGAAACAACTTCTAGCTACAAGTTAATAATATTGTTTTGTTTAAAAAATTACAGTCATTTTTATAATTACCTTCTAGTTACAGTCAATGATAATATTTCATCATGTATGCAGTGATTTAAAAATCTCGATTATAAAGGCATGCATTTATAGGGGAACAAAGCGAGCCAAATGGAGGAAGAATATTATATAATCAATAGAAGAGGAAGCATGGAGTTACAGGGCAAAACTATGGAAACAATCTAACAATTGTGGAATGATGATTAAGTCCAGCTACCTTTTGGACAGGCACAGCGGAGGCACAGAAAGGTAGAACAAAGAGCACTTGGAAGGCCACTGGCTTGGTTTTTCTCATTCTCAGCCACACTTCTTTTTCAGTACTCTTTCTCCATTTATTCTGTGACCATCAAAACAAACAAAGCACATGCATAAACTGGCTAGCCAAAGTGCTAATAGTAATAGACACAATAGTTGATATTTGTGGTGGGGGTGGGGCAGCGAGTCAGGGGGTGCTGTTCTGGATTTCCCAGTGGTGAACCCATACTCTGTGTGGTGGGTGGGACCAGCACGGGGACAGGAGCTTTGCAGGTGTCACTGGTCACTTACTGGTTGCACAGAGCTCATGGAAAAACAGATCATTTGGAGATTGCAATGCAGAAGAGCAATCTCAGCCTGCACACAGAGTGTTAGTACAGACCGCAGTGACACACCTAAGAGAGGAAAATTAGCCTCCCTGTATCTGTAAATAAGCCCATGGCTTGCAAACAAAAACACGCCAGAAAACCCAACTGCAAATACACTCCTAGAAAAAGAGACCAGATGTCCCTGGAACCATTTTAATTAAATTGTGAGTCAACTGCAAGCCAGAGGGGTGGGGGGCTGAGGGGAGTGGAATTTTGCTTTCTAGGACTGCCAGATGCAAAGTCCAATTTCCAGGATAATGCATCCAGGGTAAAAGAGGCTTTCCAAAATTTAATTACATATTGCCTAGCAACTGAGGAGATGAACAGGAATGGAGTTGGGGGACCTGAAGTGATGCATTAAGGATGTTGATGCCCCAGGTTGGAGAACATACATGCCCATTGGGCTATGGCCAGTGGGTTGATGTGTTTCATTCCCAGAAGCCACAGAGGCAGTTTTACCTGCACAAATTTCAAGCCTCTTTCTGCTCCATTTCACTTGTGCTGAACAACCCAGCAGCCTTGTAGGACTAGATCACTGCTCTCTTCGTTTTTTGCAAGAGGAGCATCTTTCCTTTTCACTCATATGAAATAATAGATATTGTTAAAAATTCAACAGTACAGAAATGTATAGACAGCAAGTGAAAACTGTCCTGCCAAGTTTAGCCACTGCTAATGTCCTGGTACATGTTTTTCCAGAATTTTCCAACCTTATATAATTTCCTTTTTTCCTAGTATAAAAGAGAGGCTATGTTACATATTATTTCAAAAATCTTTGTTTCTTCAATGTTTGGTGACATTTTTTAAAAACTGAACTATGACAAACATATAGAAAAATTCACAAATACTGAAGTAAGCATTAAGTATGAAACATAGACCATTCGCAACCCCCTCCTCCTCAAGACTCACTGTTTAGTAACTTCCGAATTACTACTTCCTTCTCTGTCCTCAATGGTAGCTATTGCCTTGATTTCAAATACATATTAATTTTGCTCAATTTTGAACTCCAGATATGATGAATTCTAAGAAATCGTGTTCTTCTGTATGTGATTTCTTTGCTCAATATTTTGTGAGGTTTGTTCACTTACTTTTGTGTAGCTGTGGTTCATTTTTTCTTTTATATTGTTATTGTACTCCACTCTATGGTTATATAGTAATTGATTTATTCATTGAGATGTTGATTAATTTTTAGATTGTCTGCAGTTTGGGGTGATTGTGGATATTTTTTTTTTTTCTGTTTTTGGTGGTATGAGGGATTGAAATCAGGATCTTGTGCTTCCCAGACAGTTATGCTGCAGGTTCTTTATGCATTCTTTTTGGTACCCCTGAAAAGACACTTTCCTGGGCATACACTGATAAGTGAAATTGTCACTTTTCTAAAATATCTGTACCCATTTACACTTCCAAATCAGTTTGAGAAAGTTCTCAAATTCATCCTTTACAAGGTTCATATCATGCATTATTGTATAGACACATCCATAGCTTTTAACTGGATTTTGTAGTTTTCCAAGTTATAGGCATTTCTGTAGAAACAGAACTTCCAAGAGTATATTCATATTTACCTTTGAACTCTTCTGTGATTATTCCTCAGGTTGAATAACTAAACGTGAGCCTTTGTGACCTCAAAAGACACAGGCATTTATAACTCCGATGTTTGGTTTTCCTAAATTTCTTTACTATGGAAGTTAATTCAGTATAACTTCATGATCTTATCAGCTGCTTTTGAATTTCATTTTTGTCTGGTTGGTTTTGTGGACACATTCAAATTACCAATCATCACATAAAACACCGGCCCTGGACCAGGTCTATTTCTTGGATACTCAATTCTTGGATGAAGGATTTGATGGCACTGATGCTGTAGAGTTAGAAAAGAAGGTCACAGTTCACAAAGTAAACTTTAGGGCCTACGAAGAACCCAGTCTCTGAAACATGTTTCTTAAATCCTGCCTGCATCTCTGAGTAGTTTAGATCCAGGGACTACAGACTCAAAGAATATTAGTCATTTGAATCTCAATGATTTCTGGACTTTTGGTTCACAAGACAACTCTGCCAAGCATGAAAATATACACACACTATGAATGCACACATACATACATTTCTTGAGAGGCATATGTTCTAGCTATTGTTGTAGGCATTGGCTATCCAAAGACAGTTAGTGTTTAGGAACAGAAGATATAGGGCAGAAGTTCTAATATGGAGATAGGACAAGTTATATGCACCCAGAGGAGGGAACAACTACTTTTCAGTGTATCAGGCAAAATTTAATAGAAAATTCGTGTCCTTGATGATACTTCTGTGGTTGACTGGCTGACAAATACCCAATTTTAAAGTGGGATATGAACAGTGTCAAACTCTTCTTTTTGATTCCCTCTCTCCATCTATAGTGATGTTTCATTTAGGTTATATATATATATATATATATATATATATATATATATTTTTTTTTTTTTTTTTTTTTTTTTTTTTTTTTTTTTTTTTTTTTTTTTTTTTTTTTTTTTTTTTTTTTTTTTTTGTCTTTTTTTTGTCTTTTTGAGACAGGGTCTTGTTATGCAGTTGAGGCTGGCCTTGAGCTCACTTTTGTAGCTCAGGCTGGTCTCAAACTCGCACCGATCCTCCTGCCTCAGCCTCCCAAGTGCTGGGATTACAGACGTGTGCCACCATGCCCGGCTAGGTTATATTTTTTTAATTGTCACAATAATCTGAAACATTTATGTTCTCCCCCATTTCTCAAGGGATGAACTCAAGGCTCAGTGAGGACGAAGCTAACTTATCAGGTTTGCAGACCTCGTTAATGAGGAGAAAGGTTAGAGGCCATCTCTGACCAGCTTCAAGGAAAAGACTTTTCTGCTAACCACTGGAAAGTTTTAATAAAGACCAAAGCAAAAGCCCAACTAGGGGGCCTTGATGGTTTGTCCTGGATGGAGGTAAAGAGATACGAGATCTGGGCACTGTCTCCATCTCAGGGCTGAGGAGACCTCTGCGAGGGTGAGCACTTGGTGTTTGGGGGCCTCTAAGAAAGGTCTTCTCTGAGGGCTGCTGGAGGGTACACTCTGACACAGGCACACACTCTGGGGTACCCTCTCAGTGCTCCCCCTCTTAATAGCTTAGCATACTTCTGCATCTGGCTCATCAAGAGAGGCAGGAAAGTGCATAGAAGGACAGGGATATGCCAGTCACCCCAGACGCCTGGCATTGCTCTCTTCCTCTAAAAGCTGAGCAGGAACATGGGCGCAAGGAGCATGAACCCAAAGGCTTCTTGCTAAGGGGACGTAGGTGAGTGACAAAGCAGTGATTCGAACTCACATCTCCTGGCCATGTTTTCCACGTGAAGCATCTTCTTCTTCATAAACCATTGAAACCTTTTGCTCTTAGCAAAAACTTTGCTTTTGATTTTTCACTGAACACTGGAAACACAGTCATATAATTTTGGCTGGTGATGTGCCCCTATATAGTGGCATAGACCCTACTGCCTAGGTATGTGATGGTAGCCTACACTACAGGACTCCGTGTAAGTGCAAGCCATGATTTTCACACAATGATGGAGTCACCTAAAGGCATAATTCTCAGGCTATAGTTGCATAGTCAAACAATGCACTGTGTTACTATTGATGGTTATACATGTGTATTCTAATTAGATTTCTTTTAATTTACTCAGTGGACAGCTATTTGCAGCAGGGACAGCAAACTTTTTTGTGTGTGAAAGGAGAGATGCTAAGCATTTAACTTTCTTAAGTTCTGTAGTGTCTGCAGCAAACAACCTAGTTCTGCTATTATAAGATGAAAGCAGCCACAGACAGGGCACACAAGACAACTGCATAGCCACAGGGAGAAGGAAATTGGGTTCCAACCCAGACTCATACTGATCCTCCTATCTCAGCCTCCCTGGCACTGAGATTATAGGCATGTGCCGCCACACCTGGTCTTGGTGGCTGGCTCAGTGCGTCCGGGATTCTGGGGATCAAACCTGGGTCCTTGAGCCTGCCAGACCGGCACTTGGACCACTGAGTTATCTCCCCAGCCACAAGCAGTGGTTATTTCAATACAGCACCCAAAGCACAGCAAATAAAAAATGAAAATAGATTGGACTTTATCAGTATTAAAACTCTTGTGCTACAAAAGATATTCATCAAAAGACAACTCACAGAGAAAGGTTTTCATAAATCATATACCTGATCAAGGACCTATGCCCCCTAGTACATAGACAAATGTTACAACTTAACCATAAAAAGACAAATAACATAATTTAGAAATGGACAAAGGAACTGAATAAACATTTCTCCAGGGAACATATAAAAGGTCAACAAACACATGGAAAAATGCTCAGGGTAATTAGATACTAGCAATAGGCATATTGCAACAATGGGATACCACGTCCCATCCAGTGGGATTTCTGTAACAAAAAAGACAGACAATAGCAAGTTTGATGAGGATGTGGGGAAACTGAACTCTCAAGGAGCACGGAGGTGATCACAAAATGACACAGTGTAGCTGTTGAGGAGAACAATTTTGCAGTTCCTCAAAAGATTAAACATAGTATTACCCCATGACCCAATAATTACACTGCTAGGTATGTGTCCCTCTAAAATAAAAACAACTTCCAGAACATGCTTGTACATGAATATTTATAGTGAAATTATTCATAATGACTCAAAGTGGAAAAGTCCAAATGAACATCAACCGATGTATGAATACATAAAATTTAACTCTATATAATAGAATAGTATTCTGCTATAAAAAGGAATGAAATGTAAATTCTTAATGCAATGTGTATACACTTTTGAATCATTATGCTAAGTAAAAGAACCAAGTCATCAAAAATTCTCTGCATGTTATATGTGTGATTTCAAGTATATAAAATATTGGCATTAGGGAGTCTTTAAAGACAAAATACAGATTAATACCTGCCTTGGGCTGAGAGTCAGGGGGCTTAGAGGACTTTGGGGGATGACTGCTGACGGGTTTCTTTTAGGGGGAGTGAATTTATCTTAAGCACTTTGAGCCTACTAACAAACACTGCGCCAAATGCTAACTGGCTTAATTGCTTGCAACGTGAATTGCATCTCAATAAAATTGCTATCCTGAAAAACAAACCAATGGCAGACTGCCTTTGGCCCAAGGGCTGTCATCTGCTGACCTCTGATTTATAGGCTGCCAACTCTACAGCCAGACGCAGGGAACATAGCAGGGAAAATGATGTAGCCTCTGTCCCGATGGAGCACAGCCTAGCAGTAAGGACTGTTGTCGCCCAGTTAGAAACCACTACAGATGTAACAAAGGAAAGAATGCGGGAGAGGGTGGGAACAGGATCAAGTAGCACCTGGAAGTGATGCGGTGTTTGGTAAGTTTCTAAGACTCATCAAAGGCTCTCTCTGTCTGCTGTTTGGAGAGCAGACTGGGAGGCAGTGCCCGCAGATATTGGCCAGCAAGAAGGATGGATGCAGGCCAGCAACAAGGTGGCTGGACTGAGAGACATTTATGAGGCAGGGCAAACGTTCGTGGGTTAGATGTGGAGTAGCAGGGAGGGAGGGATCCAGGCACCACACCAGGCTTTTGGCTTAAGCAGCTGAGTAGAGGAAAGTGCAATTTTCTTGATGGGTTTTCTAAGGTAGGAGAAAATCCCAGAGCCTCTTAGAACTTTCCCTTAGCAAGAGGAAGAGAGACATTCATTCATCACCCCTAGTGCTTTTGAGGTTCACTGAGAAAGGCCAAGTATGGATAACACTCAGAACTGATTTTCTGATCTGCTCAACTACAATAATCATACTTATGTTGTTGGATTGTCCTGAGGGTAAATGAGTTAATATTTGTAAAGCTCTCAGAACAGTGTCTGGTACATGTGAGTTTAATATTAGTGCTAAACAAAATATGCTCTGCTTGGGGGGGCAGCATTGAGGTTGCATTCATGGGGAGAGAGCGGCTGAGAGTCAAGACTCTTTCCT
Source organism: Myocastor coypus (assembly GCA_004027025.1). Lineage (NCBI taxonomy): Eukaryota > Metazoa > Chordata > Mammalia > Rodentia > Myocastoridae > Myocastor > Myocastor coypus. The sequence continues at coordinate 28,957 of PVJA010006222.1, forward strand.
TCCTCCACGTCAGCTGCCCTCCACCTTCTTGAGGTGCTGATGTGGGGTTTGGTACCCACTGGCCCGGGAACCTGTGGATGAGGGGCCAGGTGCTGCTACTGTGAAGGCTGCATCTTTGGAGTTAGACCTGCTGGATTGAATCTCAGCTCTGCTTCCTGCCTGTGGTACGGCATTAAGTAAACTGCTTGCTGTCTTCTCATGCCTCAGTTTCCTCTTCTGTAAAAGGAGAAGAATTGATCGTGTGCCACAGAAGCACACTCACCACTACGCACATTCAGTGAGCCAATGTGGACAATGCGTCTGGAGAAGAGGCTGCCCTGGAAACATTTGTGTCTTTGCCTTGGGAATCAGGGCTGGTCCTTCTGAAAGGCAGGAGGCAGAAGGCTGTGTGAGTGTCCTGGAGAAGTAACTCCTGAAGCAGGTTTTGCTCGCTTTTTCCCTTCCTTCCTGGGTGGGCGTGTGGACAACCAGCTTCGGCTGTCCCATGGAAACACTCGATCTCTCCCTGCGCCTGTCAGCTGCAAGGGCTGCATCCGTGCGGCTCTCTGAAGGAGTGTTTTGCTGGTGCTGGGTGGCCTCCTGAGGCCAAGTGTCTTCAGTGATTCAGTTGAGGCAGGAAATTTGAGGGCCAGGCTACAGCAAGTCCACTCTTTGGAATAACTAAAAGCGTCCTACAAATTGAGACTATTTTGGACACACTTGAGGAAATAACACTTACCAATGCTAACTAAATGACTGCAGCAGGGCAGTCGGGGGCCTGTCACGCCTTTACCAACTTCCCCTCAGTGTCAGTCCTAGCCTCCTTCTCCTGGCCCACGCCACCTAGCTTCCAGGATGGAAAGAAAGGCAGATGCTCAGGATGAGCAAGAAAGGGCAGGATGGAAGGTAGTGTGTGGAGGTTGCTTTTGCCAGGGTGGATCTGTTTCAGCAGGATCAGGACAGAGGCCCCACCCACCGTTTACTCTTCCTCCAAAGCCCGCTCAGCCAGGACAGCTTCTCACAAAAGAGAGAGTCTTCTGTGCTCTCAGAGTCCTCAGAGAAGGAATTTGCGGTCTGAATTATTGGAGGAAGAGAGGGCCATGGAGAGAGGAGCCTGGTGAATTATGCATGGCTGTGAGGCAGGAGGGCAGACCCACCCCTGATGGTTCTGATGAGCTGCCAGCGGCGGGAGCCAACAGAGAGCTGGGCCCTCTGAGTCACAGCAGAGGGGATGAACCATAGCTTGCCAGTTGTGGTACCTCTGGGTGGGGTGGGCGAGGTCTTAGACTCACACTGCAGAAGGCGGGCTCAGAGTAATTAGGTCCCCTGAGTCACGCTGTTTCCTCCTCTCCTCCTGTCTGCAGGCCCCCACCTTCCACCCCTAAGAGGCACCATTACAACCCCTTTGTAGCAACTCATCTGGGTTGCACAGGACTCAGCCAGGCGGACATTAGGACCCCTAGGAGGGCCTGCATAGGAATAGTCCCATGTTGTCTCCTGTGCCTGAGTTTGTCTTGTAGATATCTTCTATGCCCAGCCTGGCAGTCGTGGCTGTGCTCAAGCCAGGAGCTGGGCAATAGGCCTGAAGCCATGGAAACCAGAGCTAGAGGGAAGCTCTGCACACTGTACAGTGACTCTGCACACTACCTGTGCTGAGGTCAGTGTGAGGGACAAAGGGAGAGATGCATGGGGCCATGAAAGCAACCAGAGACACCAGGATGGACAAATGGACCTGTGCACTCTCTGGCTCCATTCATTCATATGGGTATGGAATCCTGAGGTGCTGTGTGCTATCTCAGTTACTCTTCTCTTGTTGCTGGTACAAACAGTCGACGCTCAAAATGAAGACAGGAAAGGCTTATTCAACTCACAGTTACTACTGGAGGTTTCTGTCCATACTCAGCTGGTTGCAAGGCTGAGTAGCACAAGGCAAAGAATGTCAGTTCATGGCAGCAGAACAGCAACAATGGTAACAGAGAGAGTCTGTCTCTCTGTCTCACTTATATCACATCCAGGCTCTCCACCTCAGGCTGAGTGTAACACTCACATCCATAATCCCAGCAGTGCTAAGACCCACAATGCCAGTGCATCATTCCAGGGGATCATGAGTTAATGTCAAACTCTAGAAGTCCCTGTCCCATGACTGCATGAAGCTTTTGGGGGACAACTAGACACAAACCATAACATGTGCCAAGTGATACTCCAGAGGCCAGCAATAAGGGAACCAATAAGACTGGAGCTTCCTGTTGTCATGGAACTGTATGGTGCAGAGATAGACAACACACCAGCATGCAGTTAATGCACACATCGATTTCAGATAGCAATGAAGGGCTTCAAATGTATGCAACGGGCGTGCTGTTATGGCTTGGGGAGAGGGGAGGACAAGGTGGTCTGGAAGGAGCACTTTGCGTGAGACGATTTGTAGCTTCTATTTATCCAGACATAAGAGACCGGAGATGCAAGGGCCCCAGGCAGGAAGAGTTTAGCCACTTTAACTGCCAGCAAAACAATGTGGCTGGAGTGAAGAAGGGTGGACAGGCACGAGAAGAGGCAAATGCCAAAGAGCGCTGAGCCTGAAGGGAGTGGTAAAGGCTGGAACTGCCAGGGTCCTGGGAAATCAATGATGACCTCTCCCCGGAAAGCAAAGCTGAGGGTGTTGTGCAGGACACGGGTAGCAATGTTTGTCCAGAGCCTGCAGGGCAATCTCAGGGCTGTGGAAGCAGTAAACACGTGAAGGCTGAGGGTGAAAGGAACACTTTGGAAGTGCTATGGTATGTTGGCCATTCCTATACTGTGCCTTTTTATTTTACAAAAAAAAAAAAAAAAAAAACCCAAACCAAGATATTGTTACAAAATATTAAGAGAATATCAATATGTAAATTACTCAGAATAGAGGATATAGACCCCAAAAGTTTTTACAAAGAAGAAACAACCAGATAATAACACAAAACTTTTTCTTCAAGAAACTAGTAGTATAAATGAAACAAATTAGCATATATATTAAAATACTTTTGAAACAGTGGAGTAGGTAATTTGGGGGAAGGAGGATCAAATGCATTGAACTTTTTAATTTTCTATCTCAATTCTCATCCCAGATGAGCTCAGTGATGCTGACAGAATTACAGAAGGCCTAGCCAGGGAGCAGTGGACTCCATCTTGGAGCCAGAGTCCATGGCCTTGGCCACAGGGTCCTACTTGGGAGAAGAGAAGGCCATACTTAAGGTCTGGCATTGCAAGCTGTGTCTTTCATATGTGACTATGTGGTATGGAGAGAGCCTGGCCAGTGCACATGGAACCAGGATAGAAACAGCGCTGAGATTCCACCAGTCTGGTTAGTTTTTGCTCATTGCTGGGACAAAATATCTGATGCCCAAAATGAAGGAAGGAAAGGCTTATTTAGCTCTCAGTTAGTTGAGGTTTCAGTCCATACCTGGCTGGCTCTAAGGCAGAGCAGCACATGGCAGAGGGCAGCAGTCCATGGCAGTGGAAAACAGCAAAGAGCAAAAGGAGGAGGAGCAGCAGCAGGGGCAGCTAGCAGGCCTCTCTCCCTTCCTTATATTGTATTCAGGCTATCTGTAGGGCAGGCATAGCACTCACACCCATAATCCTAGCACTGGAGCAAGAATTAGTCACGTTTTCTAGAAGCCTACTTGAATGACTGCATGAGGCTTTCTGGGGGGCACTGATACTCAGGCCATAACACCATCTCACTCCAGAAAGAATAGCTACCATCAACAAGTCAACCAAAAACAAATGCTGAACGTTCTGTGGGGTTAAAAAATCCTTCTCCACTTTTGGTAGGAGTGTAGACTAATACAAACACTATGGAAGTCAGCATGAGATTCGTCAATAAGCCAGGATTGGAGATCCCATTCAAGCCAGCTATTTCCTTCCTGCATATTTTCCCAGAAGAACTAAAAACATCACAGCACAGCAATATATGTACACCCATGTTTATAGCAGCATAATTTGTCATAACTAACCCTTCGAAACAACCCAAATGCCCATCACCTGAGGCATGGACAAGAAAGATGTGGCATTTTTACACAATGGAGTATTACTCAGATATAAAAAATTAATACACTCAGGACTTTTATAGGGAAATAGGTGCAACTAGAGACAATACTCGTAAGTGAAATAAATCAGACCTGCATGTCCAAACATCATATTGTCTTGCTAATGTAAGAACCTAAAAGAGTAAATAAAATCTGAAAGAGACAATAGATTCTGTGAAAGGGAAAGAATCTGTTCAAAGAGAAGGAACAATTAGGATGAGGAAAAGGACAAAAAAAAAAAAGAAGGAAAAGATATATTTATGTACATATACAGGATAGCTTGGATAATTATATTGCTGATTTCTACTGGTGTTTTGAATGGAACAGTTGATGCTTACATTTTTTCTTCTGTTTTTTAATTTCTTACAACATCTTAAAAATCAATTTTACATGCTTATATCATAATCTAAACAGCCAATTTGAAGACAACACTGCAATATCACAACCACAGTTGAATTCCTATCGTTGCATTTAATGGCATTTTGTGTCATCTCCGTTTTTTTTAACTTTTTAAAAATTCCCTTTAAAAATAAAATGCAAGATCTTAAATATGATTTCATCCTCCCAGATGAAACACACTGACTAGATTGGCAAGCTCTGGGTCCAGTTTATATTGTATTCAGGCTATGCACCCCGGGGTGGGTGTAACACTCATACCTTAGCATTGGAGCATGAATTAATCACAGACTGTAGCAGCCTACCAGAATGACTACATGAGGCTTTGGGAGGAACAACTAGATACAAAGCATAATACCGTCTCATTCCAGATAGGATGGCTACCATCAGGAACTCAACCAATAACGAATGCTGCAGCTCTGTCTTCTCCTGACCCATGGCAAAGGCTGAGCCATGCTAAATTGTGGTGTAGACTTCTTCCACTACCCATTTAGAAGGCACTGTGGTGGGATGTAAAAGACAGAAGGATTTCTTGAGGCTGCCTAACTTTAGACAGGTTTCTTTATCTGTCTGTACCTTCCAATCTTTACCTGTAAAAGTGGGATATGGGTATAGATTTCAGTTAAGTAAAAGCATTCTGGGACAGATTACAAGATAGGGTACATACACTAAAATCCCTGTGTGATGATTTATGGGCTCTGGCACAGACTCGACGCAAGACTGTTCATAGTTCATTCTACCTCCTTGCACCAGGGCTGCCAAAGCAGGAGTTGGTGGCGATCTCTGGGCACCATCCCTCCCATGACCCTTTTTGTGAGTTGATGGTCCCTGTTCCCCAGCCTCTGGCTTCTGCAAAGGAGCCTGAGAACCTCTTTCTGCTAGTACCAGGGCTTCTCACAGGGAACCCATTCTTGCCTGTCCTCCTCCAGGCTGGATCCTGATTTTAGCCTTTCTTACCAAGTAATGACGAGCAGCCCAGGCTTTTGGCTTTATTGCTTGAGTTTGTCCCCTCCTAGGTTCTACTATTGGTCTGGCTGCACCTGATTTTGTTCCTTCTGTTCAGAAAGTACAGGTGTGCACATCTTAGAGATGCCTAGTGAGAGGAGAGGATTCTGCCTTACCTGCCCAGGCCCCCTCACTATATGTATCACACCCTTCTTGGTCAGTGTTCTTTTACTGGGATTCAAACATAGCCAATTGCTCTGTTTTTATTAGCTATGCCAAGTGAGCTTAGCCTCAGGGGAGCCACACCTATTCAGCCTGAGTTCTGATGATGGCTGAGGCTGGCCTAGAGCCAGACCTTGCTCCCAGGTTGGACAGTGGTGTCTCTGTCATCTCCTGCTATCAGAAACACCCTGGCTTGCTTTCTCTTGCTGTTCCACTGGCCCAGGTGTCTTCCCCTTAGTGGTTCACAGACCTCCCTCTCCTGAGCACTGCCTGTCCCGTGGGTCCTTACTGTCCTGCACCACACCTCAGGGACCCTTGCTCCAAGCAGGCCCCTTGCTGCTCATCACGTGCTCCTTAAGCATCTTGTTCATTTTGTGGGCTGGCTTTCCACTAGGAAGCATCTCTATGACTAGTTGCACTCTTCCTTTCCAGGAATATCCTCATGCTATTCCGATCAACTGCCCTCCCTCTCCTACCCGAAGCCATGCTCTGACAACCACTAGCATCTTTGACCTCCAAGAGGCTGGGAGTATGCACTTGACTACATTCTCCATCATGTGATGGTCCTAATTACATGCTTAGTTAATATTTGCTGAATAAATAAAAACAGCTCAGAAAGCTGAGACTCTGAGGAAATTGGACCCATTCATATTTTTATTATTAAAAATGCAAATCCTCCCATTCAGTAAGCAGAGATTTTGAGGCCGCTGCCAATTTCATTTCGTCACAACCCATAGTCCCCTTACCACCAGCACTTTTAATGGTGATGTATGAAATATTTACTTCCTTTGGCAATAGTGGCTCAAAATGGGTGGGAGATCCAACAGAGATAGAAAGAAAAGTGAAAAACAAAAGGCAAAGTTTTGTTCATGATTTAGGCAGTGGGATCCATAGCTCCCAGAGAGGGGCTTGCATCTTCTTCAGTTAACAAGCATCTGACAGTCAGCAGTTCTCTGAGGCACTGTTCCAGAGCCCACAGGGGCTGAGGTCATCCCGAGACTCCTGGGTTGGTCATTTTTCTGTCTTCTCCCACTAGCTCCTTTCCCCATCCGCCCTCTGTATGCCCCATCTAGATTCCAAGAAGAAGCCTACGGAACACATCTGAATCAGGATTCAGGACTTCTTGGGAAGTAACTGACTCACAGGAAAGTTATTAACTGGACGGATGGATTTTTTAAAAAAAATAATAATCCCCTTGAAATGGGGAAGGCCCGAAGAGGGAGCAGTATAATCTTGAACTTACTGTACCACCCATGGAGGTTCTTAATTCTCTACAAAGAAGTAACATTTTATTGACTGTCACAAAAGGGAATAGAAAAATGGTTATATTTGAGGGGAAGAATCTCCACTGTGAGTTTTATTAGGAAAAGAAAGGGAGTATTTCAGGTCAGATATATTTAGTGAAAGGAGGGGATTAAAGGACCTGCAGGAGAAAGAGATTAAGGGTGTGTGGGATCAGAGCCAGGGAAGTAGCTCAATGGGATAAGTGCCTGCCTGCCTGCCTGCCAAGCACAAGGTCCTGAGTTCAATCCCTGGTACTGAAAAAAAAAAAAAAGTGTACGTTCTCATCTGTATAATGGTACTAAAGTTATAGCTTGTTCAACCACCTTACAGGCATTGTAAAGATGAAATAAGTCTGGGAATAGAAACCTATTTTTCTTGAGCAGTTGTGTACAGAGGGAGAGGCTCTTAGCATTATCCATATGGAGTCTTCACCTCAGAAGGTCTCAGGATCTTACTAATGCATGTCCGTAGGGCTCCTTGTCACTTGAAATATGACATTTGGTTAGCAAACAAGACTTTAATGATCCTTTCAAACAAAAATATCTGCAACCAAGCAAACGTAAAAAATAGCAAAGAGATACACATTTTAGTAGCTTGTAATTTTGAGCTTTCTTTCTGTTAAGCATTTATATTGGTGAACAGCATTTAATTTATGGCATTATCTCCACTGAATCCTTCCAACAGCTCTAGGAGGAGTAATTTACATCTTCATTATATAGATACAGAAAATGAGTCAGAAGAAGATAAGATGCTTAAGATCAATACATGGTAAAGCTCTTTGACTAATAAAAGATCTCATTCTCTTCAATGTCCTCTTTAGCGATCCCCTGTATCTTCATTCACCCCACAAACATTAATTGGGTGCTTGCTCTATGAACATCACCATCCTGGACATTGCAGGGATGCGGGACTGTGCATAGCTCATAAGTCAGCCATCTCTGCATCTGATCCAGGTTTGCTTCCTGAGCTCCTTTAGATGGGCAGGAGGGGAGCAAGTGTTGTCCAGCCCCACAGCACTCTGTAGTATTCAAAAGCCAGGGATTTGTGTCCTTCTGTAGAGTAGCTGAGAGCAGCAGCTTCCCTTCAAATGCTCCTGCTAGCCAGGAGCCTACGTGCTTTGGTTGGGACATTGAATTGCCACCAGTTCAACTAACTTTTGCCCTCCTGAGGTAGGAAGCAGAGCTCTACAGTTTGTCTAAGGCCAGCAAAAGTCCAGGAATGCGTGTTTTGCCCCAGCTGACATGACAGTATCTCCATAATATCTGTTAGGGAAGCCAAGGCCATTCTTGGCTATTTTCATTCCTTCCTCTCACTCTCTTCTTGTGACGTCCTACATCCACATACTGAATACAATTTTGATGAACAAATGAATGAATGCAGCAATCTCAAGTGACTTGATGGCCTAGCTCCATACAAGAACTGCAGACTTTGCTTCTAGCTCCATCTGATCAATTAACATATAACTCATCCTGTGCCCAGGAAGAGCCATCTGTGGGACTATGTGGATGTTTCATAAGGATTAGAAAGTGAGCTCCAAACAAGCTGGTCAGTCTGTACTTACTGAGCACAAAAAGATTCAACCCCCTTTCTTCCCACAGACTGCCCTTGGATATTTTTCTATCACCCAATCTTGAAAGCCTCACCCAATACAGATGAGCTGCACATCTGTTGAGGTCCTGTCATGTCTGTCCTGGCTGCAGATGCACATGCCATTGTGCCTGCTGGCCACCTCCCCCTGAATAGTTCATGAGTCCCTCCAGAAAACTGATAATCACAGTCCCTTTCTCACACCCCTTGACACCACATGTCCTTCTGCATTCTCTAAAGCAGCAGACAGGACACAGTTTTTTTTTTTTTTTTAAACAAAGAACAAAAACTGAAGCAAAGTTCATATATTTAGCTCTTTTGTTTTCTACGTGCTGTGCACTGTCTTATAACAATTGAATTTATTTATTTATTTTTACATGAGGAAACTGAAGGCTAATAGGTAGGGTATCTTTTCCTGGGTCAAACCATTCATAAGAGGAGTTGGATTCTCATCCAGACAGTCTGGATCCAGTGCTCAGCGTGTCTAACCCATAACGCATAACTGTGGCCTGGGTCCTGTGTTGGGCAAGTTGTATTTGCATCCCTATACTCTGGGTCTGGCCACTCTTCTGCCTTCCTCTGTCCTATTCTGGGTTACGGGAGAATGACCTCTCTGCATCCATCATTCTTGCTCTCCTATCTTTTGGGTCAAAGTGCAGTGTGGCCCATGGGAGCTTGGAAGTCTGGAGAAATGCTGGGTATCCATTAGCCCCTTCCCTCTCTATCTCACTCTAGAGGAGTGAGGAACTAATTCGGGGTGAGAATTACTTTCTGGCTCTGGTAAAACCATGCCGTCACTGCTCCTTTAGAATAAGAGGAATGAGAGAGCCACACTTTTGCTTTTCCCTGTCTAAACGGCCTTATCCTTTTCTCTCCTGCCGGAATTACAAGTGATTTAGACTCCCTCCCCAAATGTCCGCCATGCACTTTTCCCTCCAATCATGCCCGCACCTCAGCTGACAGCCTGTGAATTCTTTCCTTGAAGCACTCCTAGTAAAGTGTTCTTGCTCTGTTTCTACTACTGGAATTTAGAGTATCCCATCTGCTTCCCACCTGGCCTCCCTGCTCACAGGTTCTTGGATCTCCAATCTGTCTGTCATGACAAATTCCTCACAAAGCCAGATTCTCTCTAACACTTGTCTTGTCAACACTCTTTAATGGTTCCCCAAAGTCCAAAGAGTAAAATCAAACTCCTACGCCTAGAGTAGGACTTAATTCCTTTTGGTATTTCTCTCAGGATTTTGCCTGAGTTCAAAATATGCTGTGCTGAGTAAATAAAGCATTATCATTTTTTGGGAAGCTCTAACACGTGTGAAGCCCAGGGACACAGGGATGCAGTGAGACCAACTGCTAAGATGCTATACTACCAGACAGTGTTGCAATCACCAACTGAGGGGATTCTCAAACCCTTCCAAGTCACATCATTTTGCTCTTGCTGCCTCCTTCTGGTTCCTTTGCTGTCACCCAGCAGATTTTCCCATTCTTCTCCTTCACATCAGGGAGACAGGAACATGGGTGGTTAGGAGGTTGGACTGCAGTCAAACCACTAGTGTCTAGCCCTTGGTTCTTGTGAACATTTCCACGAATTTCTAGACCACTCAAAGACTGTTCTTCTTATTTCTAAAACATGAATAAAGATAGTACCTATTTAGGGTTTTTCAGAAGAGTAAGTTGTATAATATTTATAAAGTACCAAGTAGAGTGTTACATAACCTCCTGTTATGATTCAGATCTAAAATGTCCTACCCAGGTCTCATGTGTTCAGAGCTGGGGCTGTTGGAAGGTATTTTATAATGGCAGTAGATCAATCAACTGATAAGTTCACAACTGAATGCGTCCTCGGGAGATGTGGCCTGGTACAAAGAGGTGATGAACTCAGGGGTGAAACCCAGCTGTGTGCATTCCTGTCTTCCTGTCCTTGGCATTTTCCTTCTCTATCTACTTTCTGGCTACCATGTGGAGTAGCTTTCCTCCTCCGTGGTGTTCCATCATGTTTATCCCTCAGAGCCAGCCAACCATGGACCAAACCTACTGGAATCATGAGCCAAAACATACCCTCCTCCTTCAAGTTGCAGGTCTTAGGTATTTGGTGTCATCTGTGGAGAAGTGTCCAGTACTCTCTCAAACATGTGAACCTGTTTACTATATACCTTACTGTGCAACAGAATGATCACATTACATATTCATATCAGATAAGCTATGTGTATTTAGTTAGTAGTGCTTGCACAGAGACTTTTATGTAAACGTCTTAGAAATACTGTGATGTATTACTAGCTGTGTTTGTAGAGGAGAATAGTGGCCCACAGAAAGGTTATGCTTCTTGCTTGAGGTTACACCATTATAAGGTTGGAGTAAACCTTGGACTATGAGACTTCTGATTGACTCACTGTTCATGTTTTTTTTTTTTTTTTTTTTTTTTTTTTTTTTTTTTTTTTTTTTTTTTTTTTTTTTTTTTTTTTTTTTTTGGCTTGTCTGTTTTAGACAGGGTTACACTGTGTAGTTGAAGTTGGCTTTGAACTCACTATGTAGCCCAGGATGTTCCTGAATTCCCAGTGATCCTCTCGCCTCAGTCTCTTGAGTACTAGAATTGTAGGCTGTTATTCATGTTCTATGTGCTACACCGTTCAATTAAAAGTCAACTCTTAGTCATGACTGGGGTGCAAGCCTGTAATCTCAGTACTTCATCCTAAAGCAGGAGGATTAGCATAAATTCAGGACTAGCTGGGCTACATAGAGAGTTCAGAACCATGTTAAATAATATGAAAAGACCCTGTCTCAAATTTAAGAGATTAATAAAGGGCCAAGATATAGCTCAGCGTGAAATTCTTCTATTTCTAGTTCTGCAAAATGAAAGCAAGCAAGCAAGAAAGAAAATCAGAAAGAGAGAGAGAGAGATGGACAGACAGAGACAGACAGAGACAGAGAGAGAGACAGAGAAACAGGGAGAGACAGAGAGAGAAAATAAGTCAGTAAATAGCAGGGTTTATCAGTTACAAAAGCATGGTTATGCTGTAGGAACAAATTGCCCAAAGTTTCTGCAACTTTCAAAAAATCTTATTCCCATTCTTTTTAGACTTTATGTGAAAATTGATTGGAACTCTGTGCTGTCACCTTTACTTTGGGACCTTGGCTGAAGGAGCAGCCCCAGACTATGTAACTGACAGTCCTGTGAAGATGAATAAAAGGGAAGACCCTGGAAGGCCTGCTGGCCCTTCTAGCTTCTGCTTGGAAACAATCCACATTTTATAGCTCAAACCAGCGAGACACATATCTGGGCCTGGTGTCACAAAACAGGGGCAGGGAATGTAACTTTCTTCCAAAGAGGAACTCTGCTTGTAAAAGGACACAAGTTTTATCTATCAGAGAGCAAGCAGCAACCTGGATCCACTTACAAGGGAATCAATTGTTGGTTACTAAAGACCCACTATGAATTAGGTAGAGTCTTATGCAGTTGGCTATTTGATCTACACACGCACACATGCACATACACACGTGTGCACGCGCATGCACACACACACTATACACAAGCTACCCTTTTAGTTTTACAGATGCACACATGGAGATTTTAACAAGCTAAGTAAAGGAAGGCATTAAGATCACAGAAATAGTAAAACAGTAGGATCCAGGTGTGGCTTAAGTCTAAGGCATTCCACTCTCCCTCTCCTAAATCACACCAGCTTTAGGTTTTAAGCCTCCTGGTTAAAACACTTCACTCGCTAAGAGACGAGTAACTTTTGCCCCTCCAAACATCACCCCCGAGGCATCAGTGTTGCCACCACTGGGCAGCTATGTGGGTGGCCGGGGTCCACCCCAGAGCTGCTCAATCAGCAGATGCATCTTAATGAGATCCCCAGGTAATCTGAGACATTTGAAAAGCACTGATGTAGAGACCAAAAGAAAATAAAAGCATTTTTTTCTATTCTCTGCTGAAATCAGAGAGCAAGAGAGAGCTGACTGTGGTGCTACCCGCTGCTAGAAAGCCTCATCAAGTTAATTTTGTTGAAACAGGAGAAAATGACATAAAACCTCCTTCATACCCATGTGGGAGCAGCTTTCACAAGAGCTGTTAAGACCTATGACCTGAAAAGCCTCTTTCGAGCCATTCCCTGATTCCTCCAAATCTTAATATTCGTTCTGTCATCAGTTAGGACACCAGGCATGCTGCTGCAATCCAGAAACTGTACCAAACACTGGAGTACGATGTGATGAGGGCCCCTGCCCTGTGGAGGCCTACTGTCTAACAAAGGGAGACAGCATGCAGACAGATATTCGCTACACAGTGTAACTGGTGCTCTTACAAATGATGCACTTTGGGACACAGAACAATCCTGGATGTCCTAGGGGGCTCAAGTCATCCCTCCTGGAGGAAGCATATGGAGGAGAAACACTTCTGCGTGTGAATAGGGGCCCATGTACAGGTCTGAGAAAGGCCCAGTAGCTTCCCGTGAGACACCGCTACGTAGGAGGTCATGAGGGTAACAAAGCCTTTCTGGGTGTTCCTGGTGCTTTGGGTTGGAGCAGGAAGGGCAAGATCTGCAGCTGTTTCCCAGGGGTCAGTGTTTAGAAGAGCCAAGTGCTGGAGCCCAGTGGGACATGCAGGAGGAAGATGAAGAGTCTGGTCAGGAGGAGAGAATTGGGTCAGTCACCTTTGAGTCCTCTCACCTGGACTATCTGTGTCTCAGGCCCCGACCTGATTGTGAGATAGTTTGGAACAGATCAGGCAGTGGTTTCAGATTTTTACTGTGACATTTGACATTAAGGTAGGGTCACAGCTAAACTTTAAAGCAGAGAGAGTTAAGTGAATAGAGGATGTTGGACTCGAAACAGAGAGGTTGGAGGACAAGGTAGGACAGGACAGGTAGGATGTCTTATGAATAAAGGGTCCCTGCACTGCTTGCATGTGTGTGCACTTGAGTGTGTGTGTGTGTGTGTGTGTGTGTGTGTGTGTGTGTGTGTGTGTGTAAATCTTCATGTTTATGTGGCTGAGATGCGTGATAAGAAAGGAGCAGAAGGGAGTGTTTGCACCCCAAGGGCCCATGCTCATCTCAGCTTGCACAACCAGGTCTGTCTTATGCCTCCTAATCCTGCTCCACCTGCTCTATATCCTGAAGTTTGGGCTCCAGGCCTGGTGACTCCCAGAAGCCAGGAGGAGAAGAGCATTCGTGGCCACAAGGTGTACCAGAAGGAGCAGGCCAAAGAGAGCTGCTAAAGTATGGAGGGCTGGGTGGGGCCCTATGGCTCTGGCGGTACATGGGGTGTGGGGGGCAGGAGAGCAGTTTATCTGTCCTCCAGCCTGCTTGTCTGTCTGACGTGATGATGTAGGTGCCCCTGCACTAGGAGGCAATTAAAGTCCAATTAACTTTTGTGACCTGCAGTTCTGAGTGCATGTCAGAAAGAGATTTAGAGATCATTAAATATCAGGGTGGGTGAGTGGAGGGGGCTTGAGGGTAAGGACAGGAAGAGAAAAACTTCTATCTGAAGCTGACAGCTTTGGGGGTTTCCCTACCACAGGCAGTCCCCAGTATAATGCAGTAAGAGATCTCTGCACTGGGGGAGCAGAGGGAGCCAAATGACTTCCCCTCCCTCTCCATCACCCCTCCCTAGGTCTTCCCTTCAGAATAGATGCAGCAGCAACAAATGATGCACAAATGAGTACAGATGCTTCCTGAGGTGCAGGGAGGGGACCTAGGGGATGCGAGAGAGCCCTCCTGACAGGTGCCTCCTAGGAGCCCGCATAGCTTATTAAATTAGCAGGTTTCTCTCTTGTGGCGAGGGCGCTGGAGAAGGAAATGCCAAATGGATCAGTTTCATGGAATCTGAGACTGATAAATGCTCAGTGCACAAAGGCTCCTCAGAGAGCACCTGGCCCAAGCTCCTTCATTTTTCAGGTGAAGAACCTGCAGCCCCGAGATAGGAAATGACTTTCCTAAAATCTCAGCTGGCACTTGAAGCCCCAAACTAAGAGGCACCCAGTGATGCAAGGTGAATTTCTCCATCATTTATCAGTTCTGTGCATTTATGTTCCTTATATTGAGTTTAATTTTGATAAGGAGTACCTGCAATCTCAGAGGTAATTTACTGTGAAAGATAGTTCTTAAGATTTTCCATCATTGTTAACATTGACTTGAGTTATGCTGCATTTTACATCAGAACATGGGTTTAATTTAACCTGCAGCAAGCAATTCTCTCCACTAAGAAACAAACAAACAAACAAACAAACAAGCAAAAAATACCTCTCCTTTCCACAATGGTAGGCGCCCTGGCTTCTCCAGAGATGATGCTAATGAGGCTGGCAACTGTTGGCCTACGTCTGCCTTCCCAATCAGATGTTCACAGCTGTCTTCCAACTCTTCACTGGTGCCCGTTGTGAGACTGGCCACCTTGGGTCAGGTCATGGGTCCTCCAGGAGCAGAGAAGTAGCAGGCCAGACACAGGAAGGAGGAGTTAGCTAGGTTGCACTTGAGTTAATGACATCAATTTCCCAGCACTGGGCTAGGTTCTGGGGACTCTGGGGTTAGAACCAGGCAAGTAGGACCCCTCTTCTTAGGTTTATGCCTCAGCAGGAGGACTAGAGTCTAGGGAGAATCAGAAATGGCAGATGAAGAAGCGAAATGACTCCAGTTAGCCTGACCTTCCTCTAGCCTTTGCTAGATCTCAGCTCAGCTCAGGCGATGTCCCACTTTGCCAGCATGGAGATCCATTTCTCCCTTGAGAGGAGCTTTGCTCAGTAGGGCATCCAGTAGTCACAGGTAGCTATTTAAGTCAAATTATTAATTACAAGGATAAACATTCAGTCCTGTAGTCACACTAGCTAATTTCAAGTGCTCCATATCCACCCAATTGTGGCTGCCATATTGAACAACGGCGCGGGTTTCAGTCATTCCATCATTTTAGAGAGTTCTGTAGGACAACAGTATTCAAGAGTCTGGTTTAGTTTAAATGGTTCTTGTTTATAAAAAGAGATAACATAACTCCTAAGGCCTATAAGAAAATGAGCAAAGTGTTATTAGATTTGGGCACTGGAGTATCTCTTGTGGGAAGAGAGAGGCAAGAGACAAAGTCACTTCTTTGCGGTGATTCTGGGCTCTGGTCCTACCAGGTGTCCATAGACATCTACCTTTCCTCAAAAGCCTGTCAGTGTCTTCTATGGCAGCTGTATTCTACTCAGTGCTCGGATATGCAGAAAATGCTGGTGACCTGTATTCATGCCATGCTTACCCTGTGCCATCATGCTGCCAAGAGTTTTCAGTGCAGTCCTCCTTTGGTTACTTAGAACCTCAGGGCACAGGGCACAATGTGCAGAACCAGTGGCCTATTAAGGAACTTGACCACATCAGTGAGCCAAAACGTGGGTTGCCGGGAAGCAGAGCCAGGCCTCTGCTCCAAAGCTGGGGTATTGCTTTCTACCAACATGGCTGGCCCTTCCTGAGTGTACCCTGTAGGAAGACACTTCAGTACATCCACTCTCATCTTCCCTCCAATGGGATCGACCATGTGTTCTCACC
This sequence comes from Myocastor coypus, assembly GCA_004027025.1. Lineage (NCBI taxonomy): Eukaryota > Metazoa > Chordata > Mammalia > Rodentia > Myocastoridae > Myocastor > Myocastor coypus. Next base: position 44,930 of record PVJA010006222.1, read on the forward strand.
TTTTGAAAAGGCTTTGTGAGGATCTGATAAACAAGTGAGGTGGGGAAAGTGCCTTTTTGGTCATTAGAACCAAGTCTCACTGTCGGGGGCCTTAATGAAAAAAAAAAAAAAAAAAAGACCATCGATGCTGCCCTGTAGGGATCAGTGCTCTGTAGGCTGCAGAATCACCTGGAGAGCCTGTTCAGAGTGCAAACGTGTTGGCCCACATTGAGGGTTCAGGCTATGGAAGTCCAGGGCCAGGAATCTCTATGTACAGTGCTTCAGGTGGTCTGATGCAAGGCACCTTTGCTTCTAGCTTTGGGACTTCATGATCTGCTTATATGTGGGTTGAAGTGAAGCCAAGATGTTTGCTAATGAGAGCCTCTGCCCGCCGGTTAAGAGGGGGTTGGCTCAAGCCCTCTGCAGCTTCTACCAAGATCCTCAGCTTCCACAGGGCAGGTGCCCAGCCTATAGTGTGCATATTTGAATAAACAGAATCTCCCCCAGTGGGCAGTGTAGTTCTTCACCTGGCATCGACAAGGGGAGAGAGCCCGTCCTCCTGCCAATCCCAGGAGGGAAGGGAGCATTGCTGGGAGGGTGCACAGGCCTTCCGCCTCTGTAGCGTCGGCAGGAAGAGCTGAGCACAGAAAGCATGGTTTGTGAGGCTTGCAGAAGGGCTTTTCCTAAATTATACTTTGGCGTTAGCTCACCAGCCTGCTAGTTGAAAGGATGCTATAACGAATCCATTTTGACTGCACTGGAGCTGCTGTTACGGCCACTACATCATAATACATTCTCCTGAAGAGTACCAAGGGAGACATTTCTCTCAGGTTACAGCTCCAGGAAAATCGGAGCTTCCTCTGAGCAATGGGTGTGGGTCATGGATGTTACCACATGCCAGGACTCTCTCCTGTGCTGGCTCTTTGGTAGCTCAGAGCTGAGTGGGCTACCCACACCCTGCCAAACACTAAGGCACATGTGTTACAGATGGGAATTCCACTGCTGGGCTGGAGTTCTCATGATTCTTTACTTATTTATTTTAGTGAGTTTGCAGGCTTAAGCAAGACCTTCAGCACACGTCCCGAAGCAAACAAGTCATCCATTCCTTATTGGGTGTTTCTCTATGCCTGTGTCCCTCCCTGGAGCTATTTGTACATCGATTTTGTTTTTCTCCCCCTTTTTTTTTTCACTTTGGCATATTCATCTATCGCTTGCTCTTCTGATACCACACAATTTTCTAATCTTCTTTTAAAACAGTTTTCTTTTAATGAGCCATGTAGTGTCATGAGTCTTCACTTCCCAGTTATTAATTATCTATTAGGTGCCTAGAATTTGTTCGAGGTGCTGGGATGGGGTAGCGAATAATCCAGACAAGGTTCTTGCTACGACCGAGTTTGTATTTGTCCCGGGCTCTAGGGAAGCAGACAATAAACACGGAAGTGGATAAATAAAAATGTAATTTTAGAGAGGGAAGAAATTGTAAAGGAAACGGGTACAGTGGCATGAGACCAAAGGACTGGGGAAAAGAGACTGGGTAGGGCATGGGGCGGGAAGGAGGCCTGTGTAGAAAGTGTCCTGTGACCTGCGATCTGGACAAGGAGAAGCATTTGCAAGCCTGGGGATGAGCTCTCCAGGCAGCGCAGACAGCAAGTGCAAAGTGCTGAAGTGCTGGGGTGGGAGAAGGCTTCTGCTCACCCTGCCAACGTGTGATCTGCTTCCAAATCCCTTCTCACCCCTGTCTGCTTTCTCCTTGAAAGAATCCTGCCTCTGTCCATCAACCATGGGGAAGCTCAATCCTTTCATGCCCGTGCTCCTTCTCTCCCTACCCACGCGCAACGAGTCCCACACAGCGGCTGGCTGATCCGCCCCCTCCTAGAAACGCGAACACCTAGGGTGGCACACACAGCACTTCCGGTTCTCGAGTGAGTCCTTTCTCAGCAAGCCTACAGGTGTCAGGCAAAGAAACCCTTTTCCACCCTCAGAGCTCAGAGCGGCTAAGGTTCTCCGTGTGACCTGAATAGATCAGCAGCCGAGCGCCAGCCAGCCCCAGCTTGGGAGGCAGAGCCGCCGCCTCCTTCTTCCACGGGGCTCCTTCTGGGAAAGGAATGACTCTTCCAGCAGTATTGGATTTCCCTGAAAGATTTATGACCCAATTTAAAGTTATGGGCCTTTTATTAATTATAATAAACACCGATTTCATTACACTTCAACTTCCAAAGAAATTACATACTGTGGAAGGGAAATAAAATGTTAGTTTTGTACTAATGCCAGGCGCACATTAACCGGTTGGGCATTGCTGGCTGTTCTGCCAGTGCAGAGCAAGGGGCACTCTGGGAGGAAGGAAGAGCCTGAGGAGCCTGCATCCATTTCGGCGACAACAGTGAGAATGAGCTGCGGGGAGCCTGGGGTCTGGTGTTGCAACTATTTCTTTTTTATGAGAAGCAGTACCAGGTAGTGCACGTTGAGTCCTCAGCCCTAAATCCTACATTGTCTGTCTCTGGTTTCCTGTGCGATATTAAGCAGATTTCTTCCCTGCTCTGTACCAGGAATTTTCCCATTTTACAAATGAAAACTTGAACCAGGTTAAAAATGGCAAATAGATTTAATCTCTTGTGCCAATTCCAGTTTATAGGGGATAATCCTATACTAGGCTACTTTGAGGGTTCTGGGGTTTCCTTTGGGATTCCTGAGAAGGAGCAGACTGGTCAATTACCAGGATGGGCTGGGAGAACAAGTTAGAAAGACAAGAATTATTCTCTATTAGAGAGTGGCCTCAAAAGCCCATTCTAGCTAGATATTTGTGGTTTCATTTAAAGCAGTGGTTCTCAACCTTTCTAATGCCATGACCCCGCAATACAGTTCCTCATGTTGCAGTGACCCCAAACCAAAAAGTAATTTTGGTGGCTACTTCAAAACTGTAATTTTGCTACAGTTATGATTTGGAATGTAAATACCTGATATGCATTTTCTATTCTCATTGCTACAAATCAAACATAATTTAAACATAGTGATTAATCACAAAAACAATATTTAATTATATGTTGAGAAATATTTATTACTAATTCCAGTAAATAACATTTCACCATGGCATAGCATGGGTTTAAATATGTATTTGCCAATGGCTTTAGGCAACCCCTGTGTTTTGGTCATTTGATCCCCGCTGGGGTCGTGACCCACAGGTTGAGAACTGCTGATTTAAAGCTATGTAGTTAGTATTACAGCCAGGACTAGATGTCAGAATCTTGGGGGCTGGGTCCAGAGTCATTACCTATAAAACAGGTCCAATGGGTGGCATGTGATATGTTGTGGTAGGGATTCACCAGTGCCAAGTAAAACATGTCCTATGCAGTGGAAGATACTCAGCTCTCACCCAGCTTTCACTTTACCCTTCTCTCCTCAGATCGTGCTGAGGAGATAAACCTGGTGACTCACAGTTTTGGGAGTCACCTTTTTTTTTTTTAAGCCACAGAGCAGCCAGTGACAGGAAGCATCAGGTTCCTCAGGTTGTTTTGTTCATTGGTGTTACTTTTGCTCTGTGTCCCACGGCCTCTGTAAATTCCAATAGGAGAATTTTGTAGTCAATACCAACTGATGCCAGATTTTTCGCATTGTGGATTTTCCAACTCTACACTAATTTTGTTTTTGTTGGGGACTGGAAAATATTTTGACAGTTCTGGGGTGATAGGGTTTGATGAACCCCTGTGGGGTGAAGAGGAGAACTCAACAATTTTGCACAATTGCTTCCTGCCAGATGTGAAACAAGGCTGCTGGGTACAAATCCAGACAGCATTTGGATATTTGGTTGGGAAGCCCGCTGAGGCCTAGGAGGCAGAGGGGAAGGGTGGTGGCTTATGAGAAGTGATGAATTTGCCTGTGTGTGCGTGCCAGGGCTCGTGAAGTGGGTGCATGTTGATAGAGTTAGCTGCCCACTCCTGGGCTACCCTCAGCTCTCCTCCTCTTGCCTGCCATACCAGGATGAACACAGCGTCAAAGTCTCCCAGTGGTTAAGACCCCGTCATTTGCAGTTCTTCAGACCTGAATTTGAATCCAAGCTTTAACAGTCAGAACTGAGTGAATAGGGAAAGTCTCTGAGGCCCCTCACTTTCTTCATCGGCAAAAACGGAAGTGACCAGGACTGAGTATGGACAATCAACTCGCACAAGGCAAGCGAGTGGGCGAGAGGCTTGCTGTGGTCAGGAGCCTGGAGGCGCTGGCTTATTTTCAGCTTAGCTCTAACTCACTGCAATAGACAGTGATATGGACCCTTATGCCTTCATTTTCCCTGCAGTCTGAAGGGAGTGGGGCTGCTTACTTCCCAGGTGCTCCTGGCTTTGCCCAGTCGTGTAGATGATAAAGTCCCTCTGATGCCCCGGGGAGCATCGTGCGCATGCTCCACACATCCTGCAAGCGTTGGGCACTCCGATATGTGCTTTCCGCTGTCTACCAACCAATTCCAGACAATTCTAGGCAATTTCAGAGAGGGTACTGGAGCGCTAGATTTGATATCTGCATCTACTGAATGTGTGACAATTACAAGTCGTCCTGCTCCCAATCCCATTTTTCTGCGTCTGAGTCGGAGGGATCAGCAGCGGCACGGTGGCAAGCACGGCATGCTTTATGTCACACTGTGCCCCTAGTGGCTTGCCTGGCTGGTGGCAAGTGTCCAAGCTGTGTGGGCTGCCATTTGGGGCTTGTCTGGCCCACCTGAGAAATAGAGACTCATTTATGTACTCTTAATAATGAAGTCCTGTTTAGTTGGGGTCAACAGGCTAACAGCTTTAGAAAGCTTTCCTAATTTACCATGGTTGACATATTCTTAAGCAGAGTCAATCCTGGTGAGGTTTCTTCTCCAATGAAACCCTCCACTATGCTGCCATCCTGAGGCCTGAGCTCTGAGGTTGTCTTTAAATTTTGTTTAGCATAGAGAATAACTGTAAGGGAAGAATGTAAGATTGAGACCCTATAAAGCCAGAATGTCACTCAAGCCTCCATCTCCTACTACACGCAGTCAGCTCTTACACCTAAAAACAGGGCGGACAGAAGCTGCCCCAGTCGGGTAATTCTCAGTATTTAAGTGAGCTAGAGAATGCAAATTATTTAGAACACAGTAGGTACTTATCTCAGTTTCTTTTTTCTTGTTTCTGGGACAAAATATCAACCATCCCAAATTAAAGAAGACAAGGTTTATTTAGTTCACAGTTAGTGGAGGTTTCAGTCCATACTTGGCTAGCTCCAAGGCAGAGTGGCACATGGAAGAGAGGACAGCCACTCATGGTGGCAGAAAACAGTGAAGAGCAAAGGGAGGTGCAGCAGCTGTGGCAGTAAGCCAGCCTCTGTCCCCTCCTTACATTTGCATGCAGATTATCTGCCCCAGAGTGGGCGTAGCACTCAGACCAATAAACCCAACATTGGATCAAGAATTAATCATAAACTCTACATTGCTTGAGGCTTTGGGGGGACAACTAAACACAAGCCACAACTGTGCTCCAAAGGTAACAATGTTTTTCTACTATGAATTGTTGCTCTATTTATGTTAATATATTTAGTACATTTAATTGCCTCTAGGCAAGGATGCAGTTTATTTGCATTACTTTTCTTTCTGTCTTAGAGCCTGGCAGAAGATCAGTGTGTGCCTGAGCAAAATGTCTCCCCCAGCTCCCTTCAGGCCAAGCCTGCATTTTACCATCTAAGTCTGAATGTTCCTTCCCCTAGGATGGCATCTTGCAAGCCAGTGCAGAAATGGAAGTCACTTCTGTAATATTCTTCCCTTTCCCATCACCAGCTTAATTTTTCCCACTGGCTCAACCCACACTATCAGATGTTTTCTTTGGGGGAATCTTCTTTCTCTGCCAGACCAGGCAACTTCTGATTTTGCATATTCAAAGAATCGAGTGACTCTGGAGCAGCCAGCAGATGAATATTCATTGTCACTCCTCAGCCATGCAGTGGATGAGAAATGCTGATGGCAGAGGACAAGCTGGGCCTGTGTACTTGGCCAGCAGGGACTTTGCGTTCCTTGAGGATGCAGTAATGCACCAGCCTGCCTCCTATCAGGATTTTTCTAGGGCTCTCAAATTCTGTGGTTTCAGGAAACTCTCCAGCCTGTGAACAGAACCATGGCCCTCTTTTTGGGACCTATGGGTGCCATTTATGTTACAGGCAAATTTCCATGATCACCATCCACACTATCTCTTTGATTCAGACCCAAGTGTCCTCAGCTTAGAATGCAATCCTTACCCTGTGTTCTGTGAGCCCTGTGTCCTGGGGTTGGCCTGGATCCAGTGGACCTGGCCCCATTGGCTGCTCATTCCTTACTGCTTTCTGTAGGACCCCAGAGCAATGCACAGTCCTATTAAAAGGACAACTGGAAGATACTCTTGTCAGAAACAAATCAAGAGTGATACAGAGGTTAGAATCCTGGCTAATGTGGGGGCCTCAAGGTGATGAATTTTAGTAGGCCTCCCCAAATGATTCCAGCAGGGAGACATATGAGGAAATCAGGCTTATACCATGTGAAGCGGATACCATCACCCCTTGGGTTATTGGTGGGTGTGGCCAGGAGAAAGACATGGAGCATTAAAGCTGCTGTTCCAAGTCTTGTGTGTAAAGATAGGGCATACTTTTTGAGGAGAGAGTTAGATGCTAGCAGTACAAGAGAGAGAGGACTTGGGGGAGGATACTTGAAGAGCAGAAAAACAAAGTGATTTCCCCCCTTTTTCCTTTATTTTCTTCATCAATAGCTGTCAACAAAATCCAAATAAGTTATGATTTTAAACTTTATCCCAAGAGAATGTCACCTGTTCTAGATCTGTTAATAAGGCCCAAGGCCCAAAGGAAGTCCAGACCACAAGGGAGGAAAAACATGAAGATCAAAAACAAACTCGAGAGAAAACTTCCACCTCCGGAGCCAACAGGACATTTCTTCCTTCTAAAGTTGATTCAAACGGCCCACTTTCCTTCTACAAGAACAGTGGCCTAGGAGGGACGAAACGATATTCCTTGAAGTCCTATTGAATCCTACGCATGTAACTAAGACCTAATTCTACAGAACTGCTACCTTGGCACCAGCCCATCTCTATGCTTGAAGGTGTACCCTCTATTGCTTTGAAAAGCAATCACTCGGCAGTAAACTCTGCCTATACTCTCTATGATCGCCGTCATGTCTTACCTGAATTATTTCATGAAAGACGCAAGGAATGAAGGGGCCGAGCATTGTCAGCTCCTCGTGGAGTTTTGACCCAGCTTCCTGGTGGCGTAGTCTCAGACCACTTCCTCCTTTTAACTCACTGTTGTTCTTTTACAGCATCTATCCAATGCCCTTCGGTTGCTCCAAGAAAAAAAAAAAAATTCCCAAGAACATCTCTCCTCTCTCCCCATTTCATATTAGCTCCATATTACAGCCTCTCTCTTCACCGCTCTGTTCAAGGACAAAGCCCATCTGTTAATCATCTTGGTGCTGCCATGACAGAGCGTAGAAACCGCTATCCAGAGTGCTGAACAAGAGTGTTTTGCCTATATTTAGTCTTGTTAACTGGTTCTTACAGACTTTGGCTGGAAATTGAGTTTGAAGCCGCTCATAACACACAAAAACCATGACTGTAAAGGAGTAGAACTATGTTTGTAGCAAATACACCCATACACCTCATTATCCATAGCTGGTGGCTTCAAAACAGCTCATATCCATGGAAGTCTTCACAATACTTTCAGCAATACTGCTTTTGCTCAAATATATCTGAAATTCTGTTTTTCCAGCTGTTGTCTTTAGCTGAAGGGCAGAAGTGGGGTGCATTCCAGTGGCTGGGATGCAGCCCTGGAGATGGCAGAGTGGGAAGGAAGAGACCCACTGCATGGGTGAACGTGGTGATCTCTGAAACACGTCTGAGAGCGAGGACCAGTACTTAGAAGTGGGCTAACGCTACAGATGCCCTTGTGGAAACCGAAGAGGCTGGTTAGTTTAGGTTACCTGGAAAGTTCTATTAATGTGGACAAGTTTTTCTCTAATTGTAGAAGTCAGTGTTTGTGTAGTGCTACTAGTTGATGAAATAGACAGATTTTTCTTACAAGTGGGTAGGATACTGGTAGCAAAGCAATTCCAAAACAATATCTCATCTCATTCAATCCCCAGGTGGAAGATGTTACCTGCCTTGCCTTATTTTCTCTCTTTCCCTCCTTTGCTCCTTTTTTCTACTCTCTCTTCTTTCTTCCCTTTTTTCTCTTCTCTTCCTCTCTCTTCCCCTTCCTTTCCCTTCCCTTCCCTTCCCTTCCCTTCCCTTCCCTTCCCTTCTCTTTCTTGCTTGCTTGCCTGCCTGCCTGCCTGCCTGCCTGCCTCTCTTTTGCAGTACCTTGGGCTTGTGCCCCAGTTTGCCTATAGCTTGTGAGTTTGCTGTCTTGATCTCTTGAAGAGCTGGATTTATAACCTTGTGCCAGCACAGTTGGAAACTGACAATTTTGATATGTATTTGTCTATCATTTTGAAAAACATCTGTCAATTGTATCCCAATTAGAACCACAGAAAATACACCATCGCTGAAATTTTATAGCTCATACAAGAGTGTGAGCCTCACACTGCTACTGTGATGTCTTATCTTAATTGACTCACTTATCCCCACCTTCCAGTGGCTTTGGCCTACTGGCCAAATTCATATTCATGCCCCAGAAGTGGAGATGCTTATGTTTGAAGAAACAACAGAAGGCTGTGAAATCTCCCAAGACAGGCTCAATGAGAAGTTCCAGGAGGTTTTCAGCAGCGACAGCACCCTTGCTCAGCCTCCCTACCTTCTGGCTTAGCCACATAATGAGGCGTGATCACTGCCATCTGGCAGCATGGCAGCGAGAGCAGCGAAGCTGAACTTTGAGATGGGCTCATGGAGTGAAGCTCAGGAAGAATCAAGGGCCAGACTTGTGAGGCTGAGGCCAGAGAGTGCCCAGGGTCTTAGAGACACAGCTGACAGGACATCTGACGCCCAGGGGATGCCTGAGTGGAACTCAGCACCTCCCTGGAGCAAGAGGTCAGGAAGAATAAATAGGACCAATTTGAGGTGTAGAGGATGATACATGTGTGCCTATGAGGACCACCTTTGATGTACAAGTCTGAGTCCCTTCTTTACAAGAGATGTCAGCACAAGAAATGCAGCATCAGATGCTTCCTGGGCTCCTTCACTTAAGTTTCAAGCCTGCAACTTGTGTTAAGAATTCTTACAACATACTGGGCAGATGGCTTCGTGCTATACTCCCGAGGTTGTTGTCTTCCCCCGCCCCTGCTTCTTGTCTTCTTTCACATAGCTACGCAGTTTATGGAAACCTATGATGTCACACCTATCGAAGTCCACACAAACAGAGCTCCTGGAAGCTGTGCAGTGCACAATGAGTATCCTACCTCACCTCTGGGAATCCTATTCAGGTCACTGTCAACACGTGCATGGCCATCCTTGGCTTCTACGGTTAGCACATGCTTCCAAAAGTTAGCCTCGTTAACTTCGGCATCCCATCAGTGTACTGGTCACCCAGCTAGGTTTGTTGTACCACATGGTAACTGAGCACACAGTGGACATTGAGTGAAATCAGTTCCTCCCCTGACGTCACCACCCCACCACCCATTAGTAAGTATTCAACGGCAGGCTCTAAGCATGAGGGGGTGGGAATTAGTGTGTGTTCATCTGTCAGTCAAGCCTGGGGAGGCAGGCAGCTTGCTGTTCTCATCCTCATCCCAAAGGTGAGATTTGGGGCAAGAATCCTTGAGGAGCAGTCGTTAGTGATTTTGCTTTATTGTTCTGAACATTATTCCACAGGGTCCCTCCTGAGCTACTTGAGTCCCGGTAGAGCATGGAATTGTAAGGAAATACCTCTGGCAAATGCCTGCCTCCACGAACACAGAGACTCTGTACATGCTCATTAAAATGAAATGCTCTGCTGTGTATTATTTGTTACCACCATGGTGGGAATAAAGATCTAAATAGTAACTGTATTATTTTGACTCATGTCAAGTAAAGAAAAAATCTCTACTAAGTTATTCGTCAGCCAAATGCGAAGTACTTAACCTCAGCACAGCAATGATTGGTCTATTTTCATATAATCTCCTTACCAAAAGCTCAATAAAGACTCACTAATAGACAGTTTTATGCACACCTCACCAGGTGTAAGCAGCCTATAAGAAATGGAGGAGGTGGGACTGGCATTTCGAAGAAGGTGAGCTGTGCATTTAACCACTGAAGCGCCCTGTGTGCTGGTGCCTGCAGGGGAAGGCCGAGTCCCACCTGGAGCACAGCATGAAACAAGCATTCTTTGCCTTAGCCTTGGCAGGAGGTGGAAAGGGTGATAAAGGAAATCCAGAGAGAGAGCAGAGACTGGCTCAGAGCAGCTCGGTGCCCGGTCCCCAGCTGGGGCTCTTTGGACTGTGGTGCCTCTTGTGCATTCAGGTTCAAGGAAACATGAGACAAATCCACCAGAGGTGACATCCCTTCCCACCTGCATCACCAGGACCAAGCCCACACTTTCTGTTCTCCGGCCTACGTTCTGCCTCATCTCCCTGGCTCTCCGAGTCTTCACACTGAAGCCAGCATGGTGCATCTTTGTCAGGGCCCCTATCTTGCCATCTACTCCTGCCTCTAGCTCGCTCCTGTCCCTCGGCTACTTCCCAACCACTGGGATTGCAGGAGGTTCCAGAAGGCGGATTCTCCCTTCCAGAGCCTTAGCCTCCGTGGGCAGCTTACTCTCGCGTGGCCTCCATGGGGGAGGGCCAGAGTCCTCTAGTGCTCCCCTGGCTCCTCCACAGCCTACGAGGGAGTCCATGCTGGCTGAATTCTCCACCTGCACATGACTCTCTTCTCCCTTCTCCTCTCCGTGTTACCTTTGATGGTGTAGCACACATTGTGTGCGTGGAATCGAGCTTACCAGGGAGGGATGGGGAAAAGGATGCATAAAACACAGTTCCTCTAAATGTATGTTTTTAGCTGGGAAGGGGCAATTTAAAGTGTTTGCAAGCCATATAAGAGGCTGTAAGAAACGAGCGGCCTGAAGTAGCTCATCCCCAGGGTCCATAGAAGTTCCAGAATTCTAATGGTGTGGAATTCTAATAGAATGACAAACATCGTCATATTGGTAGGCAGGCGTAGCGGCAGTAACTTGGCTTCCAGGACTTTGCAAATTGGCCTTTGAAGCATTGTTTCTAAAAGCAGTAGTACATTTGCCTCGTGGATTTAGGTTCCATCTGTCATTTAGTGACAGTGACAGTGTCACTGGGCACCAGCACTCCACCGGTCGGTATGCATGGTAGGTGGGCTCACAGGGCTGCTGCTCACCCTTCCTCGTTATGTGTCTTCTTGTACCACAGAAATTGGGAAAGCTAGCAAGTACATTTCCCAGGCTGTCTTGCACCTAGGGATCTGTGGGGGAGCTAGGTTCTCTCTATGACATATATGTAATCTGCACTTTAGTTTAGAATTCCAGTTCTTGGTGGTGGGGAGGAAAGACAGGACAGATCTCAGGAGGGGCAGGGAAGACCTCCTGGGGCAGAGGTGAGACTCTAAGGGCTGGAAGACTGTTACTGAAAGCTTATGCTGTTCCTTAAATTCAATCCATTATTTTGTAAGCCACCTAAGACCTAGTAATAAATCCCTGTCCCTTCAATTCCTTATTAGTTTCTGTTGAGTGCAGCTAAGCCTTAACTAAAAGAGAACCCCGAGGAAAAGTAAATCCAGCATGACAGCTTACAGTCCGGTTTATACTAAAAGAAGCTAGGCTCTCCTGAAATGGGACCTCCTTTCCCATTCAGGTAACAGCAAGGCCTGCTAATTTGGAGATCATCTCCATTTTAAAGTTTATATCAAAGTTCCAGGGAAGCACATCGCCTTCATCAGCAAGTTATAGGGCACGGCACGTAGGTATGGCTGGGCACACACATGCGCATCCCGTGCTGGGCTGGGGCACTTCCAGGGCTGCTCAGCCTCAGGCTAGTGAGTCAGCAGAGACTCCAACAGTCAGCGTATGGTAGCCAACACACAGGGTTGCTGTCTGTGATGTGACTCCTAGGCTCCTAACAATCACCAAAGCAGAGCTCACTAGGGACCCATGTTTTTCTTCTTTCTGAGCAAAACAGGAAGACCACATTTTTTCAAGGAACACAAGAGCAAAATTTCATGCCAAAGCTGTAAAGAGGCTGCCATTTCCCTCGGGTTCATCTATCTCCAGGAAATTAATGTCAAGCCCATCTGAAGAAACAAACATCAAAGCAAATGGATGCTACTTCCTACACAGGAAGCTGATCACTGCTTGCATACCCCTCATTAACCCAAGTATCTTTCCATACCTCAAAAATGGTAAAAATAGAGGAAATGATATCCTCAATACAGCAGCCTTCATTCCACTAGCCTGTCCTCTGAGACCTTTGACTTAGCAGGAATATTTCAGTTCCAACCTTTCTCCTTGGTGCTATAAACACTGCAGCAGCAATTTATTCCTTTCCAGCAGCCATAAAAATTATCCCCCTTATTTCTCAAACCCATGGCAAATTAGCACCTTTGACCATCTTTTTCTCAGGCCCTGTCTCTCTCCCTCAAGGTTGCAGGCATGTGAACAATTTATGATGCTCTGTGGAGGGTTCTCCTTTCTTGCATGCTGATAGAAAATTCCAGCCTGCAATCTCCATGCTATTCTATCTCTATGCTTATCTCAAGTTGGTAGAAATAAATCTAAAGCAGCATTACCCAAAATGGCTTTTAAAGCTCACCGAGTCTATGAAACGGTACTAGGTGTTCCACAAGTGAAGTGTTTCGCAGCCCCCAAAGTTTGAGAACACTGCATGCTATCGATTTCAAAACACATATTTGCATCTTAAAATTTGGGTAATTTTTACAGTTCATAAACTCATTTAAATTTCAAATCCAGTTGGTGAAGAACTTCTAGTTTAAGCATGCTTCCTAGGGACTAAAGTTCTGTACAGAGTATTTTGTGGAGACCAGCTTGAGTAGATAATGCTATTTGGGAATAGAAAGTTAAGCTGGGCCTGGTGGTACACGACTATAATCCCAGCACTTGGGAGGCTGAGACAGGAGAGTTGGTGCGAGTTGGAGACCAGCTTGGGCTACAAAAGTGAGCTCAAGGCCAGCCTGAACTGCATAGCGAGACTCTGTCCCCCCGCACCCCCCAAAATTTGAATTGTACAGCTAGAGGTTTAGACATGAGATAATGTATGAATTTCCAAAGCATTTACTGCCACTGAGTAAACTCATAGCCAGGGGGCTTGGTAGTGAGGCTTGCAGTAGAGTTAAGCTGGGTAGCTTTCTCCTGCTGTGGGTCACTTCTCAGAAAGGATTTCAGGGCTGAATCTGCATGCTGCGCCCAATGCCTTACAGCAGTGGTGATGAGAACGATGTATATATTCAATACTCAAATGTATCCAAGATAAGGAGCATCAACATCAGCTTAGATCTTGTCAAAAATGCAGTCTCAGGCCTCACCCCTGATGTAATGAATGAGGGTCTGTGACATAACAAGGGCCCCAAGTGGTTGGTGTACACATTAGCATTTGAGAAATTCTAGAGTTAAGCTGTGTTTCTTCATCTTGCCTGTATTTTAGAATCATCTGGGGAACTTTGAAAGCACAGGGTTCCATCCCTGGAAATCCTGATTCTAGTGTTTCAAGACCGAACTCCAGTATCCTTGCTGTTGAGAACTTCCTGTCACGCAACAAGGTTGAGAACCACTGACTCAATTCAGAGGAGTGTTATAGGCAAAGAGGTCAGGTTTAGGAGTCTCCATAGATCCCTTAGGAGCCACTACATTCAGAGATTTTTTTTCCTTTCCATCTATTGGGACCCAGAATTACTGCCTGTGGAATAACAGCTTCCTGTGACGAGCTAAAACCACCCAAAGAGCATCCCACAGCCTTCTGGGAGAATCAGTACAGATGCTGTTAGATGCCTCACTGCTCTTCCAGGCACAATTACTAAGAGGACTTCTTCCCTAAAGCAATTTGGGAGCTGTGCCCTTGTGTGTTCTGGTCTCAGTGCATCCTCAGAATGCCTTTCCTGTAGGAAGGATGGAAATAGTTGAATATGTGAAGTAGTTTTGTGCAGAAGGCAATTTTCCTTTTTTTTTTTTTTTTTTTTTTTTTTTTTTTTTTTTTTTGTATTTTTAAGGAAGGGTCTACAGGGTGTTCAGGGCCTCACTACTAGATTGGACTCAGTGATCCACCTGTTTACAGCTTCCCAGGAGTTGAGATTGCAGTCACGCGCGCACCACCACTCCCAGTCTCAGTTGCCTTCTCAGTGCACCCTGGGGGAGGGCTAGCACAGCAGGCCGGGGAATGGCAGCCTGGCCCCTGCGCCTACTTGAGATTCCTTGCAGGGGAGGGGTGGACTAGCACAGGCTGCCTTAAGAACAGGTCCAGTAAGGCATGTGAAGCTGGGGTTGGAACCATGGTCCTCTGCACCTGGCTGGGTTTGTCTTAACAGATACTTAAACAACTGAGCTAATCCCCAGGCCTCCAATTTTCCTGATCTGTCTAGCTTAGGACTTTTTGCCCTAAGGGGTAACTGTCAGTGTTTCTCCAGGAAAGGAAACATGCCTCCTCATTTTTTTTTCCCCAAATATTAAGTGGTGGAGCTGGAGGTAGAAGCTACGCTACTCTTTCACTGTGCTGCTGGACAGAAGATGCTGTTCATCTTGGAAATACAAGCTGGTCTGGCTTCAGGTTCAGGACAGACAGGACTCATCCCACACCTTGCTGCAAATTTGGATGTTACATCTAAGACAGCCCTCATTCATTAGATGCTACAGCTACCTAGCAATCCATGTAGCTTTTCTTTCCCTGCATGAAAGCCCATGCTCTCCTCCTGGCTTCAGAGACATGTGCTGACATTGATAAGGAGTGCTGGGTACACGCGCTCTGAAAGAGTGATGTATGAAGACAGATAATATGTAAAACAGGGACGCTACACTGAGTAAAATGCTAATACCGGGTTTGGACTTGTAGATAAAGGAGTCGTTCAACTATCCATCACCTGCAGCCCTCCACAGGAGAAGGGCAGTTGTCACTGGGGGGGTTTCTGAAGCTGGTTCCCATTCTGCTGGGGCTGTAAAAGCTGATTCTCCATCAGACACACGGGAACCAACAGGGACAAAGCATGGACAAAGGTGATCCCAAGCTAGTGCTCACGAAGCTCGTATCGACTTCTTCATCAGGTGCCTTTTGGAAAACCAGGGCATCCATGATTCTCCTGCCAGGCCCACCGAGGAAAGCCTGAACCTCTCATTAGCACTCACCCTGTGGTCCACTTCCTTATGTTCTCAGCAGTCCGAGGGAGGGGTGGGTATAGTGGAGAAACAGCAGGTCTGAGGCCCCACATGTTTCCTTGAAGCTGAGTACTGTAATTAGCTCAGGGCACAGACACAGGAACTCTCCCTTCACTGTGTGTTTTATGCACACTGGAAGAGAGGAGATTGCTGATTAACCAACAGCCACCGTCTCTCATGAGATGAGGACTGGTTTCCCTTGCCCTTTCTGTGAGTCTGCTGAAGTGCATCTCACAGGACCCCTGTTTTAATTTGGATCTGAAACAGTTCTCAGAGCCCTTATATTTAAGGGTTCATTCCCAGCCCATCATGCTACTAGAGGTGGTGGATACTTTAAGGAGAACCTAAGGCAAGATCTTCTGCTCATTGAAGCATGGCCATGAAGCAGGCAGTGAGAGTCTAACTGTCTCTGTCTCTCTCTGTCCCTGTCTCCCTCTCCCTCTCCATCTCACTCTCCCTCTCTCTCCCCCCTATCTCTCTCTTTCTCTTCCCTACTTTGCTTTCTGGCCTCAAAGTTAGTAGCTTTGTTCCCCAATGTTTCAGTCACCGTGAGGCATTATCTTGTTACAGCCTCAAAAGCAGTGATGCCAACATCATAGAATGAAACGCCCAAAACTCAGAGCCGAAATAACTCTTCTATTTTTATAAGTTGATTCATCTCAGGTGTTTGTTGCAGCCATGAAAAACCGACTGAGATCCTGGGCACCTGTCTTGAACTTTGCAGCATTTAGATGGAAAGGGACTGGACATGAGCTCTGTGCCTTGGCTGAAAGAGCAGCTGGGATCTTAATGGAGCTGCAGCCAAGGTGGCACTGCAGAGACAGTGGCCTGGCTGCCAAACCTTGGAGTCTACATTTCAGAATCCACAGGACATTGTCTCAGTGGCGGTATCACTGTTTTGACTGATGCTCAGGGGGGTCTGATTTCCAGAGCAGGGTCATTTTTTACTCAGGTGCAAGACACTGCCTTAGTGCTAAGTTCTAATCAGGACACAATCAAAGAGTCCACCACTTTCAAAGACACCGAGAAACAAGCAGCCATGAGCAATGGGAGGAGCAAAAAGTGTGCCTCAGGTCTCTCAAAGCGATCTCCCGGTGGGCAGCTGGCTTCCTGTGTGACTCGCCCTTCACTCCCGTGGTCTCACGTGTCACTACCCTTTACTGTGAGCACACACTGGGCTTGGCTGGCCTTTGCTGTCAGGTTGCCGTCACACTGCTTGCTTTCCTGAATTTCTCTTTGCTCCACTGGTTGCCTCCCCAGCTCTATACCTTCAAAGTAATGTGCAGTTCTGTCTGTTCCATAAACTTCCTTCCAAAAGCTACAGGGGGTTGACCATGGCACCCCTGAATGATTACAGCATCTTGCAAGTGTTCTCTATGATGGAGAGTTTAATTCCACATTGTCTTTAATTGCAGGGATCCTGTTTGGTGCTACCTTCTCATTCTGCTCAGTACAGTAGGTATTCATTGAATGGTACCAGTGGGCCAGGCACATCATCTTAGAGACTGGAGTGTAAGGCAGTCCTACGAACATCATCACTTGGCACTAAGTTTTCATAGGTGATACTGAGAAAGTCGTTGCTGCCTTCCTGATGCCTGTAGCCAACCTAGGTCCAGAGCTGTGTGCTTCTTCTTTGTCCTGTGTCCATACTCTGCTCTCATGACCACTGGCTCAAGCTGTATCTGGGTGGGTCACGGGCCACACGGCCTGGTGCCTTAGCCGTAATCACGTGCTCCCACCCAATCCCCGAACAAAGCTGGACCAAATGAGCTCTCTGTTGTGTTATTTGTAATTTGCAGCATAAACAATTCTAGTGACTATGAACTTGTGAAGATACAGATCAAGGGGCCATCTATTTTCTACAGCAGATATGAGATGGGGTAGACTGAAATGACAAAAACAGAAGGAGAGAAATGAACAGATCAGTTGAGCAAATACAGGGAGAAAGATCAGAGAGGGAGAGGAGAGGGAGAGCGAGCGAGGCAGGAAGGAATAGAGGGGAAGGGAGTTAGAGAGAGGGTGGAAAGGGAGAGAGAAAGGGAGCTAGTGTCATCCATAATAGCTGGAACTGAGATTCCAGCTTCTAACGTCCATAAAAGGGCTGGCAATGCCTTGCCCTTACAACACATACCACTGTAACCTTTCAAGAGTCTTAGAATTACTAAAGTCTTTTTAGATGCTCACTCGTATAGCACCTGGCTAATGTGAACTGAGAATAGGAGTGTCTCGTTTTACAGATTAAACAAGTGACCCTCAACTAGTCCCAGTGTCTTTTAGTGAATAGTTGGAACTGAAAATTGAAAGCAATCCTTTGGATTCAGATTTAGAGCCCTATGATCCCAAACCAGTCTTACTGCATGTGGAGTAAGATTCCAAACCATACTCAATGTGTTTGTGGTCTTTGGTGTCTGTAGTGAAATGGTCCTGGGGGCTCTAGCCTCAAACTCCTTCCTTTCTTCTTCGCACCACTTGCCCAAGGTCCTTTGCCTATACCTTTCATCATTTTCTCAGCCGAGAATTAGTTTTCACCCAAGAAAACGCATACTCCTGCGCTGCTGCCCAGGCACCCTGCGGACCGCGGCACCATATCAACACTGCCATGTGGGGCGGCCTCTAGTCTTTTCTCACCCACAATTTCCCACAATGCCCTCCTTACATAAACAGATAATTGGGATGGGCAGCTCAAGGCAGATGCATGCCCACACCTCTGAAAACATTAATCAAGAGGACAGCGGTGGTTTCTGCACTCTTGGCAGTTTGTTACAATTTCTGTAACAAGGGGAGTTGTGGGCATGTATGGCATTATCCTCTCCTGTCGTTTCTAACAACATATCCCAGAACAGCAGGCTCACAGGGACAAGGTGAGGCCATTCTCCATTCCAAATAACATATACTTTTTTTTTTTTAAATAAAAGAAGCAATTTAAAGCATTTTGGCTTCCCAGGGTGAGTTGGCAGGCTGGTGTCTCGTCTCACAGGTTCCTTGGGGTGAAGGTATTTTTAATAAATGAGAAAGTGGGGAAGAGATAACAGTGCTAGCCAGAGGCTGACAGGACCCACGGCACACGAGGCACGACACCAGGGGCTGGGGAAGGCAAGGCGGTAGGAGAAGCTGTGGGAATATGAGCGAGCAAGGCAGGGGGCGGCTCGTCCTGCTCTGACACCTGTGCCTTGGAGCCCAAAGCCCCAGGGGAGTCCCTTTAATAATAGCTGAGACATTAAGAACTTAATTCTCTTTATTTGACTTCTTCATATGCCCATGGTTAAGAAGTGAACATTGAAATCACTAGCAGATACTTTCGGGGAATGTATTCTCCAAATTATCATGTCTTTTGAGAGCTTGTGTCCTCATAAGGACATGGTCCAAAGGAGATTGCATTTTATTGAAGAGACAGATACCTGTCTTTCACCCTCTGTAGAGGAAATAGAATGCAGTATTCCCGGGGCCAGTATGCGTCAAACTGAACCTTAATCCCTCTACCTGCTAATTGTGTGACCCTAGGATGTGATTCAATCTCCCTGGGTTTCAGTTGTTTAACCGCTAAGCCAGGAATGCTCACAGCCCCAGCCCAATGCAATGTCTATGGATGTTAAATCAGTCGATACTCCATTAAGTGTGAAGAATGGTGCTTGGTATGCAGTGAAAGCCCAGGACAAGCTGGGTGGTTTTATCCAAAGGGCTGCTGGAGCAGCAGACCTACATAGTACCCTACGCTTTGGGTGCAAAGATGAATAAGAGCGTATTCATAACCTGTTAGGAGGGTATACATTCAAAATCAGCAATAGATCACACTATGTGAGCATTCACTGTGTTAAGCTCTATTCATTGAGCTTAATGACAGAGATATGATTATCTACTTTAGGCACAGAGATATTTAACCCTTGGCCAAAAAAATCACCCAGCCAAGGAGCAGCCTGGTCTGCTCAGCACCACCACCTGCCCTCTGGATTGCTGATTCGTAGCATGGATTGTCATCTGGGAAAGAACGTACATCATTTTACCTCCCAGATCATGCTGCCATCCTGTCCTCAAATTGGCTCTTCCTTCTTCACAAAATTCAAAACAATTCTGAATTGCATGTTCATTCATTGTCTTTTCCTCAGCACTACAGGCCCCACGAGGAAAGGGAACAGGTCTGCTGTGTTCATTACCGCCTTGCTAACCGTGAGTACGTGGCCTGGTGTGCAGCGGGCATTTGGTAAACCCAAGAGAGTGGTCAACTTTGACAGACTGTCTCATTAGAAGTCAATGAAAATATTGTGCTATTTCCTGAAGTTGCACTGTGGTATGAAGAAAACTGATACACTCATTGTCTTGAATGAACCGATGGTTAACTTGTAACGCCCAGCTGAACTGAATCAGTGTGGTGCTGGTGCTGGGTGTGGAGAGTGCACCTGATGGGAACAGCGCAAAAAGAATAGAAGGATGGCGTGCTATTGATCCTCTCAGAGAAGCTTGTTGCGCTGGTTTCCCTTCTACAAACCCAGCTGTTACTGTTCTCGAGCTCAGGACCTCACTGTAGCAGAGGATGCTGTGATTGTCTTTGAGGGAGCTCTGGTCCTTACCTTGAGCATCAGTTCCTGGCTCTAGGGCAGACCCCTCAGCCTACTGGCACTGATTCTTTATCCCTCTGGTGCAGACTTTCAAGCTTCCACCACTGACCTTTGGGGCTGCACAGTGCAGATCCTTGAAAGAGAGTTGCCTAAGACATTGTCACAGGCTCTGAGCCTCGAGCTGGACTCACGCAGGACATTGCCAGGGGATCCAGGTCCTCGGCTGGATTCTTGGGGTCTCTAGTGAGTGGCAAGAGCTCTTCTACATTTCCTCTTCTGCATTTAACTTTTAGAGATAACATTGTAAAATAATCCTATACCTGATGTGTCCTAAATAATCTGTTTCCTTGCAAATCCTGACTACAACACTCATTTAGAAAAAGAGGTTGAGGTTTTTTTTTTTTTTTTTTTTTTTTTTTAATGTCTGAAGGATCTCATGTGCCCAGCTACAAGGGACAGCAAATAGAATGGGACAGATTTTGAGCTAGACAACCTGGAACCTCTCCTGAAATCAGATCCAGCCCTTTGCTCAATTTCAGCTTGGCTTTGACATGTACCAGGAAATCACTACCAGACTGATACCAAAAATGAATGTATTACTAGATGAGGTAACATTTATGTGTATCAGCGGAATTCTTTGTTACACCAATCACCAACATTTTCAAAGCTGCGGAACCCTAGGTTCCTATAAAATTTTATGTGCAAACCTGTTACACTAAACGTCGGAGCACAGATTTCTCCAGTAACATCTGAGTCTAGGAGTTGTGCAACATTTCTCTGCCTCCACCCGAGATGGCAACCTCTCCCTGAGGCCTGGGGAATTCCCACCAGGAAACGGTGTGGACTGTCAATAGCACTTTCGAAAAGTACTTTCTAATTGCTGTATCTTTGCCGCAGTGCTTCTGGCTTATCACTTTTCTAATCAGAAGTTCTCTCTCTCTCTCTCTCTCTCTCTCTCTCTCTCTCTCTCTCTCTCTCTCTCTCTCTCTGAGTTCTGCAAATTCTCACAACTCCTGAAGCTTCTTTATTCTGATTTTTGAGGAGCCAGTTTTGCTTGGCACCTTATGCATATTAGGATGAAATGAGATCCAGTGCATAAAGAGCTTGGCACAGCACCTGATGTGGAATAAATTTTCAATAAATGTTAGCTGTTATTATTTTCTCAAAATTTTGTCTGCTAAGGTATTAATGCAACTTTCACATATTTTTCAGTAAAATGGCTCAATGGTGAAATGCCTGTGCCTATTTTATAGCAGTCCTTACCTTATGACTAACAAAGTACAATTTCTAAATGAAAGCCTTCACCAGAGGTATTTTCTTGATGTAAGCTGTTGCTGTTCTGTTTATTACGGCATCAACAGGAGAAAATGCCACCTCTCTAGCCCATGCTCTTCAATCTTTTTCTATGGTAAATGGAATTCCAGCACTTCACTGCTGTCAGCCAGAGCTGCCAAATTGTATGTCTGTAACAAATCTGCAGCATCGGTTCTTTCCTTCTTCAGTATTGGGAAAACTAGCAGCGTAATTTCTCTGTGTATTTGGCCTACAAGTACGCCTATTCTTACTCCCCATCCTTAGGTACTTACATAGGGATACCTGTACTGCTAATTTCTGCTGGTCTGTTGAATGAGTTAATGCTTAATTATTTTTCTCCCTTTTTATAATTTTTGAGCAATTTTGTGTGCTTGTATCACATATTCTGAGCAACTAATTTGGAGACAACAATATGCAATACAACAACCACTGTTGAGTCCCAATAATTTTGTTCAGTGAAATTCTGTATGACTTTTATTTTTTTGTTGTTCTCTTAAAAAATGAAAATAAACATGAAGCTGGAGCAACTTAAAAAAAGATTATTAGCTGTCAATGACACTATAAGGAAAATGTTGTCTTATATCAGATAACCAATAAATAGTAACTATTTCAGTCATGTTGTATTATTATTGTTGTATTATTATTATTATTATTGCCTATTCAGCCTGCCTTGGGGGTGGGGCTGATGCAGCATGTGGTACTGGGCATCAAACTGCTGTCCCTGTGGTTGCCTAAACTTTCCTTTTTTTTTTTTTTTTGTTTTCTGAGTTGTCTTTCTTTCTTTTTTTTTTTTTGAGTTTCAATTTTTTTATTGTTTAAATTTAACAATGGTTATATTACATATTTTCATCATCAGATCAGTTTAGATTAATACATATAGGTATATAAGATTGATCAAACAATTAAACATTAACCTTTCTAAATCAACATTACTTTTCCCCTTTC
Source organism: Myocastor coypus (assembly GCA_004027025.1). Classification (NCBI taxonomy): domain Eukaryota; kingdom Metazoa; phylum Chordata; class Mammalia; order Rodentia; family Myocastoridae; genus Myocastor; species Myocastor coypus. The sequence goes on from PVJA010006222.1 coordinate 67,012, forward strand.
TTTTCTTTGAAAGTTGACATATTGCATATTGTCCTCACAGTCATTCTACAGAGTACAGTGTGTGGGCATGACCCACCTCCCTACTGATGTTGGCCTAAGCTTTCCTAAGCAGGCACTTTAGACCACTGATCCATCTCGTCAGCCCATGTTTTAATTGTTGATAAGGATATTTTCCTATCTATTGAACATCTGCATACAATGTGCCACCCTCGATCAGATGTTTAACACATAATGTTTCATATACTTCGTTAGAGATAGGCACCATTACCTCTATTCTATAAATAAAGAAGCTAAAAGACAAAAACTGGGTTTGTATTCTTCAGGAAATAGAATCTGAGACAGTTTACTTTTAACATTTTATTGAGTGCAGACAGCCTGGTCTGTCAGAGAGCTTCAGTGAAAAAAAAAAAAAAAAAAAAAAAAAAAAAAAAAAAAAAAAAAAAAAAAAAAAAAAAAAAAAAAAAAAAAAAAAAAAAAAAAAAAAAAAACAAGAGAGATTGGTAGGAAGTAAAGCAGTTCAAAGGTTATGTCTACCTGAACTGGCCACAATATTGAAAGAAAATAGTGTTTGCTTTAGTACTCACATGCTGGGCAGGGCATGGAGGACCTGACCTCTCTATGAAACAGTCTTTGGTGGGCTGGGCAGATAAGCAAGTCTGTTCTCCTGTGTCTTATAGCTCTAAGCTGACTGTGGAAGGTATTAACTCCCGGTAGTTCCCAGGCATGCTCCCCAGCCTTCCTGAGTAGACAGGGAAGCAAGAGCCTTTGTGGCCTAATCAGTCAGTACCCTCTGTGCCATGTGCGATAGAAATCCTCACTCTCAGTCCCAAGGGGAAACATGGTCCATCCATGGTGTGTAGAAATCAGGCAAAGCCGTGACTCTGGCTGGCACTGATGGCTGACACTGACAAAAGATGTACAAGCAGCTGTACATGGTTTTAAGGTAAATTCCAAGGGGATTTGACTAACTTTGCCAGATAAAAAAGTTACATGTTTTGTTGTATAGGTTTTACTTTACCTTGATCTTAACCATTCAACAGAAAAATCTAATCACAAGGTTTAAAATGTAAAGTCATATTACTATTCTAAGCTGTAAAAGGCTCAAGTCAACAGCTTCTGGCATTGCCAGTTGAGCTGATAACCCACTACTATTATGGAATATTGGACTATATATACAGCTACTTTCTCTTAGTTCAATGAGAACATTTGTACTAATAATATTTATACAAGATATCAAGTCTGCATCCTGTACTCTGAACAAATACTACCAAGACAACAATATGTACTGTATTAGTTATTGTAACTATCCCGTTAACCTGTTGTGAAACTATCCCATTGCTATTTCTTTTTGTTAAAGTTAATAATAAAAAAAGAAATCAGGAGATGATATGGTGCTCAGTGTGTGCAGAAAAGGTCTATGGTAGATGGATTTCTTCTAATGGGTCATAAAAGCAAGTGGCTCAGAAGGAGGGACATGAGTTACCAATTAGATCTGGGGTGGCACATGAAGAGGTTGAGAATAACGAAATTGAAGGATTATTTTATCATTCACACTCCGGGCAGCCTAACTCTAAAGCATGTTTATCTTTCAGTGACACCAAGACGCCTTGTACTAGGGTGATTTTTAAGCAAGGTAGAAAAGGGTGTCATGGTTTTATGAGTTATCTGGCTCAGGGCCAAGAACAGATAAATGCTTAAGGAGTAAGCATAGGTGATCAATCAGGGAACAAGAGAGTCCCTAGGCCTGTGTGGTCCTTTTCTATATGTCAGGAATAGACCCTTGTTCCATCATGTTTAGAATTGCTATGGTTTTCTGTGGCTCCTCAAAGGATGAGCGCCACAGACAGGCGCAAAGGCCATATGCAGGCAATGCCTGAGTGGCTGGTGTTATGCCTACCAAAAGTCAAGGGCAACAGTAATACAGCTAAGCAGATCCATTTCCTTAGAAGTATGAGAAGAATAGTCCCACATTTCACAAAAATGGTCTGAATGTTCAGTGACAAGATCAATAAGGTAAGAAGTGCGGCCCAGCAGCAGCACAAAGCTGATAGCTGTGAGGGCAAAGACATTGACTCTCTCAGGTGTCCCTGGCTCCAAGATAGTCAGTCCATCGGTCACCATGTGCTGCCTGGGTTCTTAGCGTTCATCTCCCCACCTCAGCAATGTGAATAACCCCCTCCACTGAGGCTTTGGCCCTACCTTCCAGCCCACGCCTCCTGCCCTCTCTGGGGAAAGCAACTCCTCTGCTAGGGTCTCTTCTGTCTTCAGTGTTTTCTCTATTTGGGGTTTTTCTTCACTTACAAAACACTCAGATTTACCAATATTCAAGATGACATTTGGCAATTTCTCATCCAGCCACATTCCAGTTTTCTACTTCTTACATTTCTCAGATGGACATCTATGTGATCTCAACCATGCATTCAGTAGCTAACTGTCTCAAACCTGGTCTCCTTCCCTTCAGTCCACTGTTGCTGTTTCTGAAAAGCCTTCTACAGCCAGCTCTGCTGCTCCTGCTACTCTTCTTTCCTCTGGTCATCTCTCCCTGGTCCTCCTTCTCTGAAGAATCCCTTCCTTGCCCATTCCCAACCTAGGAGATGTGGCTCAGCCCTACGTGGAGCTCACACAAAGACATGACCTGGGCCAACACCTGAAAGTGATGTGTTCAGGAACATGGGGCAACTGGGCAGGAAACCCCATTCTATTTGCTCTTGGGCTTGAACCTGAATAGGATGAGAGCATCGAGATGCAGGAAGCTGGAGATGGAGCCGATGGATGGAAGGAGGGAACCTCTGATCCTGGCGACACTATCTGAACCCCTTGTTTACTCCATAGCCAGTGATTTCTCTGGCTATGAGCCTTTTTGGTGAATTGACCCAGTCTGTTGGATCCGCACTGCCTGAGGTGGGAAGGATCCCATGGATACAGAAGTCTGATTCTTCTCCATCCCCTTCCTTAATGCAACCTATGCCTTCACTGGGCATACGAGTGCTGCAGACTCACCTCCCCCTCCAGTACTTAGGACCTCTTTTTCGTGTCTGCTTTCCTGAGCCTCAGTTTTTCATCTGTGAATGGGATACTTTGAGAAGTGCATAATGGGCTCTGAGGGAAGGATGATACTTCTTCAGATGCAGCTGGCAGAGGCAGTGGTGGAGGCAGCAAGGCAGGCCTGGTGATGTCATCTTGGACCACAGGAGCAATGCCCACTGGGAACCAGGGCGCTCTCCTCTCCCTCTCTCTCTCTCTCTCTCTCTCTCTCTCTCTCTCTCTCTCTCTCGGAGACTTCTTGCTGTCTCCTTTTGACTTGCACTTTTTGAGTTTCTCCCCTGACTCACTCCCTCTACTTCTTCTCCCTCATCATCCTCCTCCTTCATTTTTGTGGGGCTGGGAACTGAGCCCAAGGTGTTACATATACTGGGTAAGAGTGCTACCACTATGCAACCCCAAAGTTTAAAAATGGTTCCAATCATCTCTTCGCTTCTAATCACACATTTTTTGACTCTTTTTCTCGTTTCTTAAATATCATTTTCCCAAGCTCTATGCTAGACTCTCTTCTATTCTATTTTGTGTCTTTCTCCTCTGGGAACTTCAGCTTTGACTTCTCCAACACAGGCTGGGCATAAACCTTAAGAGTACGGAGGACCCTAAAGCCTGATCTCCCTTCTGGGCCTCCTGAGCCTTCTCGCCCCCAGAGCCTCCAGTGAACTTGTTTCTGCTCTTGGCTTTGCCTTCTGCTGACCGTGTCACCTTCAGGAGACTGCGTCTCATTCTTGGAACTGGGCAGCCATTACCCCTCCTTCCTGTCTTTCACCCCCAGTCAGTTTCCATGCCCTGCTATGGCCTGTTCTCTTTAGCTCTTTCAACACAGCCCTGCTTCTTTTCCTTGACTACCACTCTTCTTCATGTCCTAACTCCTACAAGAGACTGAACAGTCTTTAAGTTTTCTTTCTTTAATTATTCAACTTCTGAGAAAATCTTTTTCTTTTTAAAAAATAATTTTTTAGAAAAATCATTTATTTATCTATCTATTTATTTATTTATTTAAATGTAGTACAGAGTCTCACTATGCAGCTCAGACTCATAGAGATCCTCCTGTCTCAGCCTCCCCAGCACTAGGATTACAGGCGTGTACCACTATGTTCAGTTTTGGTGGCCAGCTCAGCGCAGGGCCAGCGCTGCATGCAGTACCAGGGTTGAAACTCTAGTCCTTGTGCTTGCCAGGCAGGTGCTTAGAGTGCAGAGCTATTTCCCCAGCTCCAAAAATCTTTTTAATGTTAAAGATACTCAAAATAAAACTCCCCCTCCCCCAAAAGATCAGTGACTGCGTATTGAGTAAAACGAACAGTTGAACAGTGACTTCCAGCACCTTCTGGGCAGGTACTGTGCTAGGCGTTGTGAAGCACAAAGCCAGGTGGGCACCCCTACACACACACGCACACACACAGAGGATTGAATAACTTGAGCTTTCTTTTTCATTCATTCCCCACTTCTCAGTTCTATATCACTTCGTCTCTCTTGTTTGTAAGTCAGTCTGAACCATAGGCTTCTACTGCACATTGCTTCTCCTTGACTTTGCTTATACCTTCCCTTCCCATGGCGTGCCCTTCCCACTCCTCTGCTGGGCCCAAACCTAGCTTCTCCGCTACAGCCTTCCTCAAGTGAGACCCTCCCAGAAGTAGTTTCCTAAATATTCTAGTTAGTGGATATCTTTCTCTTCTCTGATCTTCCCAAGTACGTTATATGAAACGCTGCTAAGAATTTCTTACTTTTGAAAAAAAAAAAAAAAAAAAAAAACATTTATGTAACTTATCTCTTCAATGAAACTGTGAACTATTTTTATTGTTTTATTTTTGCATTTCCCCAAATTACAAAGCTGTTTTTTGATTGGAAGGAAGCATTCATTTATTTATATGAAGCGATGTTTTATTTAGGGCTAGGTTTTTGTGTTAAAGAAGAATTATTGGCCTATAAAAATTAAAAACAGATTTCCCACAGGCTCTTTTAAATAAATCTTCAGGTTCATTTAGATTTATTTATGGATAATCAGCTATCAGCCTGGAGAGCTGTGGATTGAGAGAAACTGAACAAACAGAAAAGAAATCCTAAGAAATCACTGCCCAATAAGGATTTTGTGGAAAAGAAAATAGAGTGGATTGTCCCTGGCTGTGAGATTCTTGCAAAGAAACAAGAATCTATTTTTGAAAATGAGATTAAAGCTTTGTACGTACTTTATAAAGCCCGTTTGGGAAGTAAAACCTTGATTGGAGAAGCCGCACTATGGCCAAGCTGTCCAGAAGATTCTCTTGCACATGAAACTCATGTCAGTGGGAGAATTACGGTCTATTTGGATTGCCTAGAGTCTCAGAGTACTGACCTTGAGTTGTTTCTGGGGTGCTGGATGCAAACCACTATAAATCTAGGGAGCTTGATAGACATAAGTCCCCGTTTTTTTTTTTTTTTTTCTCATAACCTAGGGTGACTGATGATGTCACCGAGTCCTGAGCTGGGCTGGGCCTGGGGCTGCTCATCTGGCACTCTGGGCAATGTCAACACAGAGGTAGAAGGAAACACAGGTAATTGTACACCCTGGGCTCTGACAAGGCTATAAACAAGATACAGGCTTGGATCTAGGCAGTCTTGGCAAGAGGTCAGCCTGGGCTATGATTCTTCCAGGGTCAGATTACCTGCCACACCCAACTCCTCATCTAAGTGTCCTGAGCTACAGCCTTGTAGAAACGCAATGAATGGACCCATAAGTTGGGCCAAAACTCCAGGATTTCTAAATGTCTGTGTAAAAATGTGTAACTGCTTTTATCACATTCCATAGAGATTTATTAGAGTATCAATGATTTACAGAAAATGCCATTTCCAAGTTAAGTCTAAGATATTTGATATTCAGAAAGACAGTGACATTAAGCTCAAGCACCCATGTTTTAGAGTAATAGGATCACTAAGCTTTTCTTCTGGAGGGCAGAGAATATAAGTTTACAGACCAAAAATTAGAGAGAACAAGAAAAGGCTACAAGGATAGCCAATATTTTGGCCCTAGCCCTTCAAGGTCAGTGAGGACTCAGGACAGAACAGAACCTGTGCTGTAATATCCTATAACTCAGTGGTCTCCCAAATTTTCTGTTCAAGGAGATTAAGGGACCACAGTGGAAAGGGATTGAAGATATATAGTGTGCCTAAGGAGAGTCACCTAAAGAGAAAACATTCTCTCCAGCTTTCATAGAGAGCAAACTGGTCAAGCAGTGGTCGTGACTCATCCAGATGGCTGACACTGACAATAGTTCTACAAAGTGCTGTACATGGTTCCAAAGTAAATCCTGAGGGATCTGACTGACCTTGAGAGATACAAAACTTCATTTCACTTGTTTCTAAGGATCCCAAGGAGCACTGTGTATTTGGCTTTTGAGCTCTTTTCCTAGCACAACCTGTCTAGTTTTTAACACTCAGAGAACAGAGCTGCATCAACATCTATCAAAGGGTTCAGGGAACTAATACATGGAAAGCTCTGACATCAATGTGTGACCTAAGCAAGTCCCCAGTGAACGGTAGCTGATGTTATCTGTGCATTGATGAGCTTAGCTGTGCTCCTGCTCACTGTGTTGTGAAACCTAGCGCTTCTCAGACAGAGAGAGTTGGAGAGTGCAGGGGCTGAGAGGGTAAAGTCAGAAAGCCCTGCACTGATGCCTGGGCTCCCTCACTTCCTAACTGCGTGACTTGAAGCAAAATCTCTTAAGTTATTTGAATCTCACATGCAAGATGAGTGTAATAGTATGTACTTTGATGTGCTCATGTGAGGATTAAGCAAAGCAATGAAAGCAGAGACCCTAGTGTGGCATCTGATATCAACTGAACGATAAAACAGTATCAAAATCATGTAAGTATTAACCACTGTTATTAGTATCTTTACAGTAGATAGGGTACAGTTAAGAGAAGATCGGATATGAGCAATTCCAACTTGGTGGAGCTGACCACGTATGTTCAAGGCATTTTAGGTAGAGGGGCTGAGAAGAGGGGAAGGGAGGTAAGGCATCATGTAGAGTGGCATGAGCAGGACCACTTGGACAGAGGGGACAGAGGGGACAGAGGCCTGGTGAGGATGGCTGTATGTGGAGCACTGGATGCCGAAGCCTTGCACTTCCTCCTTTGGGGGTGGGGTGGGGCATGCCAGTATTTAAGAAGGGGAAGTGATGGAGCTATTTTTAATTCTCTTTGAGACTCCTGTGTAAAATGGGCTTTGGCATTTGGATGGGGAATTATTGCCATGGCTTGATCAGTCCTGATGGCCTGGCATACATCTCTGACAATGCGAAGACTGCAAGATAAATGGATTGAGCCAGGATAATTACAGGGAACTGTCCTTATAGAGAGAGGAGAGGGGGGAAGAGAGGGAGAGAGGGGGAGAG
>PVJA010006223.1:0-41910 GCA_004027025.1 Myocastor coypus
TCTGGCTGGCAAAAGTATGTTTCTTGGGTTTTGGTTTTTCATCTATAGTTCTTTTTTGAAGTAAAAGCAGGTGTTTTATTTAAAGCAGTTGTTAAATCACAGTTTATCAAAATCAACATAACACAACATTGCTCTTAAAAGAAAGGGCACAAGTATGACACAGACACCAGTTCTTTAAAATGTAAATTGTTCCACTGGACGGGATGTCAAGCTGAAATGCTCCTGAGAAAGCTCAACGCCACCCTGAGAGGAACCTGAGAAAGCTGATCTTCCAACGCTGACGAGATTAGGCATGGATTCCATGGCTGTCAGTGACATATACCGGGCCATTGCCTCAGTAGCCTTCAGGTCACTGCTTTGGCCAGCCGTAGCATCTGGAACCAGACAGTCTATGTTCTTCACCTAGTGAGCTGGCTGTGCCTCGATTTCCTCATCAGAAGATGGGGCTGAGAATAGAGTCATCTCATATGAAGAACTGGTATGAGGATGATATAGTGTGTTTCCCAATTCACTTTCTCCAAGCAGGGCTTAGGGTCAGGTGACTTACTGGGGAGGTGGCAGAGTAGGGCAGATGGACAGAAAAGCCATGCCTGCTAAGGTCGTGTTTGGACTGGTTCAACGCTGGGCCACTGCAGCTCAGTCCCAGAGGGCTTCCGAAGGAACCTTACAGAATGCTCCTCTAAATGTCCAAAGAAGGATGATGTGCTGAGACGTTTGTCCAGTAACTCCCACTTCCTGTTTGTCAAGCGACAATGGCTTGATCCCTGACTGCACAACCTTACACAGCTGCAGAGAAGTCACAGAGGCAGGAGAGCAGGAGCAAGTCCTTGTGAGGAAGACAACGGCAGGAAGCACAGAGCTTTACACCACGGCTGCCGAAGACCCAGCTGAGCTAGACAAGGTGGCACAGGGCTCCTAGATTATGCGGTGTAATGTAGGAAACACTAAGCATAGGGCATAGAAAATGGTAACTGCTTCATAAATTGTAATTAATAATAATGGTATCACAGTCAACACTGAAGAGTCAGAAAAGCAAACCTCACTCATCCTTTGGACCCAAAGACTGAATCATATGGAGCTTTACTCAAATACAGAATACAGACAAGAGTACGAGGAGCAGAAAGGCACAGAAGAATGGACTAATTAGTAGTGCATAGAGTTCTAGTTGTCTGCAAGATGCTGTGGTGGGAATGTGAAATAAACAGCCGGGAATGTTGGTCTGAAACACAGGAGAGAATGAATTAGAGCTACAGAACGGAGACTTGGGAACCAGAGGTACCTACCTTGACGTCAATACTGACTTGTCATCCCAGAAGAAACAAAGAGAATAAAGAACAGAAGCGCAACAGTAGCGCTTTGGGGACCATGAAGAGAAACGGTGCTGGAAAATAAATGCAAGTGATTAACCCTGCTAGGGAAGTAGGAAGCAAACAAAGAGGGTGGGTGTCATGGCAACCAGAGCAGAGCCAAACAGAAAGGTGTCTAGAAGGAGGGAGGGTGCAATCGTGTCAGGTACACTGCGCAGAACACAAAAACAAATTGAAAATATTCATTACATACATTTTTAAGAGACATCAGCTCTTTGTGTAATGTGACTTTGGTTGGAAGCTATAGAAACACAACAATGTAATGCATAAACATTAAGGCTTAGAAATATCTACTAAATTCATGTCTACACATTAAACTTTTATTGAATAACAACAGTCTGCCCAGAGCATGATAGAGACTATCTGAAATCCAATAAAACTAACAACAAGGTCCTTTAAATCTTTTGTATTCTTTTCATCTCTTTTGCTTCCTGAATGATGCATTCTCTGATGTGAGCAGTTCCTGTTAGGAAGCTGGCCACAGACTCCACAAGCTGGGTGTGTTGCATGTTCAGCAACCTTTCTCCACCCAAATGCAAAGCACCTCATCCGAACAATGGAAGCGAGGCTGGCCAACCACATTATTGATGAGCCCACCGGCTCTTCCAAACGTGTGCTTAAATATCATCTTCATTCCAGGATTTGATAGTCTAGAGTTGCAAAACAAGAAGCTTCTTCCCTTGCTTCATTGTGATTATGACCAATTACTTTTAGCTTTGCGGTTGGCAGGCACTGGCCACTAGATGGAGAGAGATACCCAGGGAGCCCCGAGGCAAAGCAAGAACGGGATATTTAGTACCCGGATGTACTCAGCAACTCTCTGGACAAGTTCAGTGGTGACCAGAAGAAATCTTGATGAATAGCAATGCCAAAGAGTTCGTGTACACAGGGGTCATCGCTCTTCTCTCTGGAACGCACGCTTTCACTTTCTAAAAGCAAGGTCGTTCTGTGTTCCGCTGATGGCGACAGCCTTCAGAACTTGAATTAATGAGAGTTACTGTGGCACCTCTTTGCTGTGGGCCTCCCACGCGGCCTCGGTCCTTCTCCTTCAGTCACTGTGCTGTACTCGGAGACCGCGCTTGCCCCTCAAGCACAAAAGGCTGGCCACATCACGCTAACAGGTTACACTCCCACTGGAGGCCTCTGGAAGAAGAAAGGTCTTCAGGCTCTTAAGGGATAGAATGGTAAGGGTGAAATTGGAGAATGAGAACCAAATCGCCTTTCTTTACTTTTCTGAAGGCCTGCCTTGATTGGAATCATAATATTTTTTTTATTATTTTTGAAGAACTTAGAAATAGTACTTTGCAAAAGTCTGTTCTTCAGGCCAAGCAACATTTATATTCCAGCAAATTAAAGAAATCAATTGCTTATGAAATGCCTTTTGTGGGGCCCAGCGGGATGGCTCAGTGGTCTAAAGCCCCTGCTTGGGAAAGCTTGGGCGGCTTCAGGGACCTCGGTTCAATCCCCGGCACCATGTGCTGCACCAGCCCTGCCCTCGGGGCGGGCTGAGCCAGCCATAAAAATGAGTGAATAAACAAACAAAGGTTCTGAAACAAGAAAAAAAATAAATAAATTAAAAAAGAAAAAAGAAAAAAAGAAATACCTTTCATGATAGGATTTATTTATCAACTTTTTACTTTTTTTTTTCCTGCCTCAGGTTTATTTGCATGAAGAGCATAAGAAGACACTAGAACTCCACAGATGGCACCCCAGGGGTCACACCAGTCCTTCTGTTTTTATATCAGCAGGTAAGAGACTTTTACTTGGAGCCTTCATGGGGCATGGGCACCTTTGGGAACCTGGGCTGAAGCAAAAGCCAGAGCCTGGGCCTTGGCTGTAGCCTCAAATTTAGACTTCTCACTTTCTCTCCAAATGAGATGAAATGTTTAGCTACGGAAAGACACAAAGCTTACTGAAAGACTACCCATCTTTGAATCTGAGTCTCTTCTGACCCACCCTAGAGGTCACCAAAAAGCTTCTGAATAATATAAGGACATTGTAAGATACTCTATGTGCCCATGTGTGTGGTACAACATTCATTACCTGTGATTATAAACTACAAATTTCTTTTTCTTTTGTTTTCCTTTTTTGCTTTTTGTACCAGGAATCAAACTCAGAATCTTGCACTCTACAGGCAGGTGCTTATGCTGCTGAGCTACCTCTCTGGCCCTATTTATAAGCTACATAAATGCTTTGATACTTACTTTTTCATATGCCAGAAGATTCAGAAATAAAAGCACTCTGGCCTCTTCAGAGAAACACTGTGAAAGTACCGGATTATTATACGGGAAATTAAGAAACTCCTCTAATAAAAGCAAGGAGGCTATTCACAAAGGTTCGCTTTCCTAGCCTGTCTACGCAGAGCTCTGTCCTTACGTGCCGTGTTATGTCATACATCCCCTTGCTACTCTCGCAGCCTCCTGTAGAGGCTGCAGATGCCCACTGCAGCATCGGCGCCATAGGTCGCGACCACCACCCCATAGCGTAGGTCCCACCATCGCGTCCAATGCCCAGAGGAGGAAGACGAGGCTTGGTGAAGCATTCAGCACACACAGCGAACAAGTGGTTCCAGCCAGGATGAGAACCCAGCGCTGTCTTCCAGCCTCCCTTGGTCACCACCTCCTTCATTTCTAAGCATCCACCCTGCGGCTGCAGGAAAGCCACCAGAAGCTCTTCACCTCTCACTTGGAGACTTGCTTCCCTTGTTTTTTGTTTTCTTTTAACTTTCAATAAGAAATAACAATGTGCCATTTTCAAAAACACAATGGTAGTACATTCCCAATAACTGACACAATGCATATTGTTGTCCTCATAGTAGTTACACGGAGCACAGGGTATATAGACATGGTAATTTTTCTAATCATTATTGGTACAAAAAATTTCTTCTCACTGAACTAGGAGAAAGCAGCTGCATACATGATCCAATGTTCCATAATCGCAGTGGGCTATTGGCAAAACTGGCAATGTTGGAAGCTTTTGATTTAAGCCTTTTACAGCTCAGAATGCTAATCTAGCTTTACATTTTATACCTTGTGGTTAAACTTTTCTGCTAGGTGGCTAAGGGCAAGCTAAAGCAACACCTGTATTACTAAGCATGTAAGTTTTATATCTCCCTAGGTCAGTCAAATCCCCTCAGGACTTACTTTGAAGCCATGTACAGTGTTTTGCAAAACTGTTTTCAGTGTCAGCCGTCTGGATGAGTCACGGCCATTGCTTGACCAGTCTGCTCTCTGTGAAAGAGAGAATGTTTTCTCTCTAGGTGACTCTCCGTAGGCACACTATACACCTTCAATCCCTTTCCTCTGTGGCCCCATGATCTCCTTGAACAGCAAATGCTTCCCGTGTTTAGCTCTTCTCCTCAGCCACTGTCCACAAGTGAGCAACATCAAGGAAGTGCGGTGCCCCATTTGGCCTGGAGATGGCGGTGCTTGGGGGATGTCCAAGAGTTCAAAGCTTAAGCTTAGTGATACCAGATCTAGCTGCTGCCTGGCTTAGCGGCAACCCTACCTCCTTTCTCCCGGCTTAGATCCCACCTACTCCTGACAGTGGCCATCTGTTGGCCCTTGTTTGACCTTATAATTCACTAAATAATATACTTAAGGATACTTCCTCAGCTTGCCTGCCATCCCCAAACATTAAATTCCATTTCTGTTTCTTTTTCCACAGACCCTGAAGAGCAGTTTTTTTCCCATATTCCGTCCAAGCCTGTGATATAGCACCCACACCCACACCTGGAGTCACATGAGCTGCCAGCCTCTCCCTACGTGCTCTACGTACATTTCTTCTACTGTACTCTCTCTGAACCTTTTGTGCCCACGTACCAACCTGGGCACCTAGATTGAAGTAAGATAATGACTCAGATTAGTGGCCATATGCCCTCATGACCAATGTGGGCCTGTCCCTTGCTCCTCTGGGAGGCTCTTAGGGAGCACAGCTGCAGGCAGAATCTCAGACACTGCGCATGATAAGGAGCTCTTTTTAGGAGATTGTGTCCTCTATGACGTGTGGGTGATAAGTGCGACATCTTTGAGCATGACCAGGTATGTGCCTTCTTCCATGCAGCAGGAAGAGGCAGTGTAGGAAATAATAGACGTAAAACTGGGGCCACCCAAAGAACAGGCCTCGGCCCAAGAGGTGGCACACAGTGTCCGAAGGACTCAAGACAACAGAGAAAAGATGCCAACATCAGAAGATAGCACAGAGGAGCAGGTAATGGAAAGAAGACAGAGGGGGGTCACCCTGGACCAGTAAATGTGAAAAGAATTTGGGGTGGAAAAAAAAAAAACTAGGAGCAGCAGCCAGGTTAGAAACAGGAGTGACAGTGGCATCCCCAGCATGGCAGAGCCAGGCCAAGAAAGCCCCTGCTCCCTCCAGAATCAATTTGGCTGGGAAAATAAGACAAAAATCTGTCTCTCAAGGATATATGAAAGGCCTAGATCTTAGGGCAAAACTTCCGTTATCAGAATGAAGATACAATTTCAGGGCTGGACTTTCTGTTGGGACCCTGGATAGAGTCCTGCAAACACTCCAGCTTACAGTCAAGACACATCCAAGCCTGAGCTCTGGATATGGCCAGACCAGTAGCTGAGAAGGCAGGGATGGCAGGTTGGGGTCTGAGGTGGGCTCAGGGCAAGGCTCACTAGGAAAAGGCGTCCTAGGCAGCAGTAACGGTGTGCAGCGACTGGTCAGCATCTTCATGTTACTTAGGAAAAGGCTCCTTCCAACTGGGCACAGGGTTGCTCAGGAAAGGGAGCTTAGCTTACGGCCCCCTACACTTTCCAGGCCAGGCACTCTTGGAAACCATATCCAGCAGACCTGGAAGGCATAGTGGGTTAGCAAAGAGGAAGAAAGAGCATTCTGGGAAGGGAGAAAAGGATTTATTTTTGAGTATGGCGAAGTTTCCTCCTCAAATCCTATGGGACATAAAAGTACAATCAAGCAAAACCTGTGAGATACTCTTCAACAAGAAGGCTCCTTTCCCTCCCAGAAAGTTCATCTACAATAGGAATTCAAACTAAGATATCAGAAAAACCCCAGAATATGTTTTGCCAAAAACATAAGTATTTCACGACATGTTTTTCATAGTCAAGTTATTTTCGTGCTGTTTCCCCCCCCCGACCCCCCCACCCAAGGGGTTCTTCCTTGCCGAGTTTTCACGATCTCTGACAAAGCAGAAGATAAGCTGGACAGATGCACCAGGCAGAGGCCAAGCTCTGCGCAGCGCTTGCTTTCTGGAAACAACGCCTGGCTCGGCGGCTTCTTTGCCTCGGATGTGGCTGGCTGCTCGGCGTGCTGTGCAGCTGTGGGGCTGCGTCCCAAGTCACACTTGGCGGCTACAGCTGTGCAACATCTGACTTCCTCCTTCTACATCCTCTCTTGTTCTTTTCCTTGAAGCCGATCCCAAAGGAACCACAGAAAGATGAATTGGAGCAAGAGCTCTGGGCCTCGGCCCTGGGCCTCGGCCCTTGGTAGCCATTAGCAGTGTGACCTAGCAGGACCTAGCAGGGAGGGGGCTGGTGTTCAGTCCCCGAGCCTCAGTTGATCCCTACCAATGGGCAGGACCTTGGGGAAAATGAGTTTCCATTCTCAGAGATGAAAAGAGAAATCTCTATGGAGAGTGGAGCCTTTTCTGTCATTGAAGCCAAAACCTAACAGACGAGAAAGGAACCCATAAAGATTCTTAGGAGAGAAACGATGACGATAGACTCAAAGGACTCCAGAAATAGCTTTGAGTTAGGAGGATTTCGGGTTGGCGGCTTTGTGAAAGCAAATTTTTAATTTTTCAGATTAACATATTCATTAAATATCACAGACAATCATCTTTCCACATCCAAACATATCCACGTGGGCATTTCCTGCCCGCTCTGCTTTTCTAGTATGCTGTTACATGTGTGTATAGTCACAATATTAAATTATGCAGTTCTGCCACTTTATTAACATTTTTGAAACAATTTTTATGGTGGCTTACTCCAACAGTTGATTTTCTAAGTTGTACAATAATTTTATTTTTTAAAAAAGATTAGGTTTAGGCTAAACAAGAAAGGGATGAGTTCCGAGGATTATAGAGCCTCAAGCCTAGAAGGTTGGTGACAACAGAGGCAGGAACGCAACGGCAAGCAGAAGTGCTCTGGCAGGCAGATTTACTTACGCCAATGGGCTCTGACCAGGATCATTCCCAGAGTAGCAGGTCCTGATCTCCAGCGGTTCAGGCCTTACATGGGCTAAGCAAGCAGGAAGTACAGAGGCACAATGGCTTGTCAACTGGGGAGCAGTTTGTACCATGTGCATCACAGTGACCAGCTATTTCTAAGAGACAGAAGCAACTGGAACTATTTATTACCTGGGCAAGGAAGAAACTAAAGTATCCTGGGGCGGGGGCGGGGAGCCGCAGAATTCTGCTACAAAATTCTTGGAGCAAGAGCCTTCAAGGTTGCTGGGTTCCCAGCTACATAACCTAGGACCCACCAGCATCAGCATGCTCTGGAAGCAGATGAGAGCCCACCACGGCATCCTCCACACCAGAACCGCCAACCCAGAAGCCGCATCTCAGAGGGACCTCCTGAGAGTGGAGACTCACTGGCCTAGTGCCACCTCCTCCTTCACCAAAGAGGCCACAGGCACTTAGCTAACTAATAAAGACATGGTCTCTGCTTGTTCCCACTAAAGCAAAACCTGTCTTACTCAAGTAATAATAATCTTATTCAGCTAACATTTGTCAGGGACTATGCATCAGAAATGATCTCATTTAGTTTATGTTTAATTATTTTAAAAAACTATATTAGCCGGGCGTGGTGGCTCACGCCTGTAATCCCAGCACTCGGGAGGCTGAGGCAGGAGGATTGGTGCGAGTTCGAGACCAGCCTGGGCTACAAAAAGTGAGCTCAGGACCAGCCTCAACTGCATAGTGAGGCCCTGTCTCAAAAAGACAAAAAAAAAAAAAAAAAAACTATATTAGTGTATCTATTTTACAGATCAAAAACCTGTGGTACATGACTTGGCCAAGTTCGCTGTTTAGGACCAGGCAGAGCTGAGACAGAATCTTGGGTGCCTGGCTGCACAGCTTATGCTCCCAACCTCCAAACTGAGCTAGATGTATGCATGGGTGGGTGTAAGGGGGGGGTGGATGGATGGATGGACAGATGGATGGATGGATGGATGGGCGGACGGACGGACGGATGGATGGATGGATGGATGGATGGAATGACAGATGGATGGATGGATGGACAGATGGATGGATGGGTGGACAGATGGATGAACAGATGGATGGATGGATGGATGGATGGACAGACAGGTGGGTGGATGGATGGACAGATGATAGATAGACGGACGGATGGATGGGTGGATGGAAGATGGACAGATGGATGGATGGATGGACGGATGGATGGACAGATGGACAGGTGGATGGATGCATGGATGGACAGATGGACAGAGAGACAGACAGTGGACCCTTTTGCTATACTTCAGCCTCCTAGCTGCACTGGCAAACATCACGCTTTAGTATGTACAGGGCAAACGTAAATACACAAGGACAGTATGCATAACAACATGGACTTGCACCAAGGAATTCTAGCTCCAAAGCCCACTTCTGCTTTCCCAACCACTCTCTGTGCCAAAACTGCCAAACAGAACAGCGTATTAGGGTACCATGCTGATTGCTAAACATCGCACTAAGCCAATGCCAGATATTTTAACTCTTCAAGAAATTGCCTCAGTCTCTGCTGGGCTTTCTGCTTGCCAATTTCCTACCAGGATCTTCTCCCAATTTACTCCATCTCTTTCACCTTTATCCCGCCCGTTGGTTCATTCTTGGTGATTACAGAGCTGCTCGGGTTATTGTGGTAATCAAACCAAACAGCCTCTGCCCTCACAGCATTGGCAGGGTGTAAGGAGAGACAGAAATTAAATCAATGCCTGCCTAGGCACGGATAAAACTTCACACAAGGTTAGGAAGGAAGGGCGTGTGGTGCTGGGAAGCGAATAGCAGGGGTGGTGGCCTCCCGCTGCCCTCAGCCTTTTTCTGCCCCACCCAACCTGCAGCTTCACAGAGGACTGCGTACCTTCCTCCATCCTTGTCTCTCCACCCAAATATCAAATTCATTTATCAAATACTCACACTGTTTAAAACCACATAACTCCCTAATCCTCCCACGGAGTCCAACAGCTCTACTAGTTCCCTGTTGCTGTTACAATCAATTACCATAACTTTGGTATGTTACAACAAAACAAATGCATTATCATGAAGTGCTAGAGATAAGCAATCAAAAGTACTAGACCTTCGCCAAGGTGTCCGTAGAGCTGTGTCCCCTCTGGAGACTGGAGCGGGGAGCAGGTTGGCCTGCCTTTTCCTGTCCTTGGAGCTGTGTCCGTTCCTTGGCTCATCCTCACAACTCTGTCACTCCAGGGTCTACTTAGGTCTTCCCAACTCCTCAAACTATTCTCAAGCCTCTGGCTCTTACTTACAAGCTTCCCTGTAAGCTTGTAATCCCACCCAAACGACCCAAGTGAATCCCCCATGTCCCAGGATCCTTAATTCAATCTCATCTATGAAAAACTCTTGCCATGGGTAGTCACATAGGCACAGATTCGGGGGATTGGGAGGTGGGTATGGCTGGAGCCTTAATCTGCCTGCCTCCCAACACCTGTTTTGCCTCCCTTGCTCGGCACTAGACCCTCTCAGTTTGTTCCCTTTGTCCTACTGCCCACTGATTCCCCATTCTCTCCTGCATCACAAAGCCATGTCGAGCTGCTAGTAACACAGCAGCCAAACAGGAAGAAGGAAGCCCTGAGTTGGCTTTCAAAGGATCATGACAGCACATTTCCTGGTTCAGAGTCTCTTAGAACAATAGAAAGGCTATCATTTCTTCCAGGTAACCTTTATGTAGGAAAAAATTACACTGAAATTGCTCATTAGATTGGCTTAGACATTTGAGGTTAATTTGAAAAATACATATCAAAAGTAAATGCAGGGCCGGTGTGATGGCTCAGCAGACTAAGCACCTGCTTTAGCAAATGCAGGGACCAGAATTCAATCCCTGGTCCCGCATGCTGCACTGGCCCTGCCCCCAGGTCCTGCTGAGCCAGGAGACCTAGTCCTGCTGAGCCAGGAGACCTAGTAGTAAAAGTAAGTGCAGGCAGGGCCAGGGATATAGCTCAGAAGCACAATACCAGCCCAGCAAGTGTGAAGACGTGAGTTTGATTCCCAGTACCAAAACAGAAAGGGAACAAAGATAGGAAAGGAAGAAGTTAAATTATTACTTAAAAAATAAAAAGTAAATGCATAGCTGGGAGGTAGTTCAGTGGCACAGTGCCTGAGCTTGCTAGGCTTCAAGTCCTGAGTTCAATATATACCTATCAATCGAAAAATGAAAGCATTCACAAAGCCCTGTCCCCAATAGTAATTAGGGATGGACACAAGTGTGACTAGTGAATGACACAAAAAACAATTTAAATGTTCAGGATTCCAAAAGTAATTTTATGAATTATTGTCTATCTGTGCAGTGGTCCACTATGCCGCCTTTAAGTAATACTATAATACATACAACATAGGGGCTGGGGGAGATAGCTTAGTAGAATAATTGCTTGCCTGGCAAGCGCAAGGGCCTGAGTTCAATCCCCAGTTCCACCAAAAAAAAAAAAAAAAAGAGGTTAGTTACATACAACATAAAGAGGAAAATAGAGCAGGAATATCAATCCACAGAGCATTGTAATACACTTGCTTAACATACGTATGTATGGTTATACCTAGAATTATATTACTGAAACAACCACAGAACTTTCTGGTTTTGTTTTTTCTAATTTTCTAATTGTCTCACTGTAACTAATACTACAGTAAACAATTAAAAAGTTAATCAAAGTGGAGTGTGCTGAGGATATTGTACAAATGTTTAATTTTTTTTTAATCACAACATTAATAACTAGAACAGATTGAGTTATTTGCAGTCGGAAAAGCATATTCTCTTGCAAGCTCTAAACCCATAAAGTGTGTTGGACCCTGGCCAGCAGTATCCATACCCAAAACAACCTAGGAGAACCCAGACAACATAAATTGAAAATACAAGCTCACCCTCACTCCCTTACCTCTGCCCAATGGTTATCAAAAGCTAAACTTTGCTTTCAAGTTGAATACATATCTACCTTGTAACTTTGTAATTCTGCTTCAGAATATTTGCCTAAGAGAATTAAAAAATGTATTTTCATAAAAGATTTTTTACAAGCTTGTTCATATCAGCTTTAATTAACTATTTAATTAATTTTTATGAAGCTGGAGATCAAACCGAGGGCCTTGTACTCACTATGCAAGTAACCTCTCTACCATTGAGCTACACTACCAGCTTAAGGTTGACACAGAGTAGCGGCTCCATGGCCCCGTGGCCTATCATGAGCCCCCGAAGGCAATAGTAGTCCCCTCACGTGCCACACTTTTGTGGCACAAGACCCACACCTCATTCTACTCAGAAATCTCTGCCCACCAACCTCCCCAGAGCTGGCTCCTTTCTGTCATGGAGGACTTAGCTCCAATTTCACCTCTTCAATGAAATCTCCCATCAACGCATGAATTTCCGCTTCTAGTCTTCTCCTGGTCAGTTTCCTTCTTGATATATAGGTGGAATCGCCTTACACACTGAGTTGCTTGCTTGCTAGTCTCTGATCTCCCCTCCTCTGCCACATCCTTACCCTGCGAAGGTGTGAAGTGCATGAGAACACAAGGGTGTTTGTTCCCCTGTTCGTCAGTTCCTAGATCATGGCTCCTGTACCGGGATGTTCCTGATACATTTCTCTTAAGCAAAGTCAGTGGCAGTTTAGCTTAACTTCGAAGAAATTTTATCCATAGGTTTATAGGATATGCAGTCTCAGGCACAGAATATCTCTGAGAGAGTTCCTTCCATCTCTCCGCTTATATGCTATTTCTTACCATGCACTGTTTTGATTTAAATTAAATTCTAATTTCCATACAGCTAAGTGTACAGATCCCTAATGTACAGTTCAAGGGATTTTGAAAATTAACGGAGCCCATTTAATTCATACTCTAATCAAGATAAAGAGCATTTCAGGGCCAAGGAGATAGCTCAGTAGAACAAGTGCTTGCTTGCCAAGTGTAAGGGCAAGGTCCTAAGTTCGATCCCTGGTACCATCAAAAAAAAAAAAAAAAAAAAACAGAGCATTTCAATCAGTCCAGAAATTTCACTTTGCCCCACCCAGGTTCTCTCTGCAGAGACAACAGTTATTTTAATCTCTAGCACTGTGGATTAATTCTCTCTCTCTTGACATTTATATAAAGAAAATAATATGATGCTGTGCTTTTATGTTGGGCAAGAGACTGGTGGCTTCCATTCAGTGCACCTAGCATGCACCCGTAGCGTTGCATTCTGTGACAGTTTCTTCATTTTCCTTGCGGTACAATGTTCTGTTGCATTGACATTTTTCTATTTTACCCCTTTACTTTTCTGTCAGTGGACGTGCGGTTGATTTCCTGGTTACTAAAGCCCCTGAACTTACGGTGCATCAACCGGAAGCTGGTACTGTAAGTCAGTTGTAGAGAGATCACCTACCTGGTGAATTCAAAGCCTTGGGTTTGATACCTAGCATTGTAAAAATTAATTAAACAGTTAATCAAAGCTGATATGAGCAAGTTTCACAAATATCTTAGGAAAATACATTTTTACTTCTCTTGGGCAAATATCCAGAAGCAGAATTAGGAAACTATGAGATAGGTATATGCTCAAATGAAAAACAATGTTTAGCTTTTAAAACTGTACCT
Organism: Myocastor coypus; assembly: GCA_004027025.1. Lineage (NCBI taxonomy): Eukaryota > Metazoa > Chordata > Mammalia > Rodentia > Myocastoridae > Myocastor > Myocastor coypus. The sequence continues at coordinate 13,126 of PVJA010006223.1, forward strand.
TCATAATGGTTGTATTGCCTTACACTCACCTGCAAAGTGTGTTCCGTAACCTCACTGACACTTAGTGTTATCAGTCTTTTTTTGGGGGGGGCCATTTTTAGAGGGATGAAGTAGGAGTTCATTGAGCTTTTAAATTGCATTTTGATGCCAAATGAAGTTAGCACCTTTCGATATATGCTGTCCATTGGTGCACACTCTTAGTAAAATGCCCTTTTGTATTTTCTGTCTTCTTTTTTATATCGGTCTGTTACAATCAGATTATAAATCCCGCATCTGACACAAGGATTACAAGTGTCAATTCCCTGTGTATGACTGACCTGTTCATGTCTTAACATCTTCTGATAAACTGAGATTTAAATTCTTTCTGAAGTCCAACTTTTCAAATATTTCTTCTGTAGCTAATGCTTTTGGTGTCCTGCTAAGAAACCTACGTGCCCTCCAAAATCATAAGGATAGTCTTCTAGTTTGAATCAATTTTTATATATGAGTTAGGACAGGCACTGATGTTACATTCCCCATGCACTGTCCGGGCAGTTCCCTACCATTTGTTGGAAGCAATAGCTTTGTCTATTACATTGTTATGTACTTTTGTTAACAAAAAAAAAATCAATTGACTATAAAATTATGGACCTAGTTCTAAATTTTCTATTTGATCCATAGATTAGTCCATCTATCATTAGTCTCATGTCTTGTTTACTATATGTTATGCTTAATCTTAAAACAAGTGATACAGTCCTCCAACTTGGTTATTTGTTTTTAAAGGTTTACCTAACTTCTACATCTTGAATCACTTTTGTAAGCTGAGTCTTTCAACAAACTTGTACACCTCAATTAAATTGTCAAATGTCTTGGCATAAAGACATGTCTTATAAGTTGTTCTTCATATCCTTATAAGAATTGTTGTAATATTCATCGCTATGTCAGGTGTTCTGCTCCCAGTATTAATAACTTGCTTTTACAACTCATTCCATCGATTTTCTTGTGAGTTCATTGCTTGTCTTAGTCCTATCAAGCAGCCACCTTTGAACTGTTGATTTTCTCTGATGTTTGAATTTTTCTGCGTACTTATAAGATTTTTCTTTTTATCAGTTTTCCACACTTTGGCTTCACTATTGACGTGTGCCTTCCTTTGTGCTTTTCTAGCTTGGGGTTTGCTAAAATCGACAGATCCATGATTGGATGATTTCCATAAAATACGGAACACGGTCCCGCTTTCCTCTCTCCTCTTAAAACTTCAAATGCATCACAGTGGGTAACTGCTTAACATTAGCCTATGTAGCCTTCTTTGGAAAACTTTCTAATCTCACTTTCAAGTGAGTAGTTTTTACTATTTTAGTTTTAAATTCACTAATCTTTCCTTCAGCAGTGCCTAATCCTACATCAATTTATGCACTGATTTATTTCACAAAGCATATTTTTCAGTATGTTCCTTATTGTTCAATTTTTCATTCTATGATTACTTGGGGGGTTTATTTCCCTCTTTAAATATCTTCACACTTCACAACTGCACCTTTGACTCAGGAGCTTTCTGTCCCCTACCAGCACCCATGACATTATGGTAAGCAAACATTTGTTTACGAGTACAGTAAAATCTCAGATACTTCAAAGCCTTACACCACCAGCTGGAAAGGGTTTGGGCTTCGGTCCTATATACGTTCCATCTACCTTTGTATTAAACTCTCGTAAAGCCCTGGAATCCTTCTCACAGGCATGTGTAAAACTATAATTGCTCTGCTTTCTAGCCCCTAGTCTGCTGTGGCTTTGACAACATTAAATAATAGTTAAGGAGGGAGTGATTTCAGGCGAATCAGGTGGCTTTTGTCTGTATGGCTATCCCAGATTCTGATCTATCTCAGCAGCCTACAAACGCATCTTCTCATCCCTACAGCTTCATCAGTGGCAGGTTTTGCAGCTCCGTCTGCCCAGACCTAGAACAGGGAATGCCCAGGTACAGAAGCTGCCATAGTCCACACCAAGTCCATACAAAGATGATTTTAATGTTACTAGGTTGTTGGTTGCCATGGAAATGGATAGTCTCCCTCTACTTTATCACCCTAAGTAGAAGAAGGTTTTCCACCCTAATTCTCATGTACATCTTTGTATAAACAAGGACTGTACCTTTGTTCTTGCATCCAAATTTGGTTCAACTATACAGGAGCATTTGAAATAATAAATCAACCATAAATACACAGTAGCACAGGTAGAAGGCAACAAACAGCTTCTAGGAATGCTGCTCACTAATGTTCCACCAGCAATTTTAGCTTACATAAAGAAATACCTGTGACTCAGAAAGGAAAAATTGTAAAGTTAAGTGGATTATATGCATGAAAATAAGGGGAAAAAAAACCTACAGAACTGACATTAAGAAAAGATGCTTTAGAGCTTCTTAATACTGTAGGACTGAAAGAGACTTTCTCTTCCTCTACTCTATCACCACAAGTAGGTTTTCTGTCCTAATCCTGATATGTATCTTTGTATAGACAAGGTTAATGTACAATCGACTTTAACTTTTTCTGTGTATAAAAAGAACTAATTTTTTTAAAAGTCAACAGCTCAGCACAATGGGGTCCTATACTTCCAGGATCTAAGACTTTATGTGTAAACTTTCAGAAAGCCCCTTTAAAATATCCCCAATATTTCATAAATTGGGTTTTTCTTGTTTTTTGAGAGAAAAGTTATATCCTAGAAAAACCACAGATACACATAGATTTTTGTTTTGCATCAGATCAGAACTGGTTGCAAAAAATCATGCAGGCCTTTGAATATTTCACCCCAAAAAATGGGCAAAAACAACTCTGATTTTTTTTTTTTTTTTTTTTTTTAGGGAAGGGTCCACAGGGTGTTCAGGGTCTCATTACTAGATCAGACTCGTAGTCATCAGTCTGCCTGCAGCCTCCCAAGAGCTGGGGTTACAGGTGTGCTTCACCACACCCAGTCTCACTTGCCATCTCAGCATGCCCCAGGGTGGGACCTGTACTGTAGGCCCAGGGATAGAACCCCCAGCCCCTACACCTGCACCTTCTTGCAGGTGCTTTAATCCACAGAGCTATTTGTCCAGCCCAAAACTCCAATTTTCAAACTGCAAACCCTAACCAGCCACTGACCTTTTTATCTGCACTCACTACTGGAAGTCCTGCCTTCTGCAGTGTAAAATTAATTTATTAAAGAAATCTATATGAGTGCTGGATGCTGTATGTAACCCATCAACTAGCCTCTAGGGATGTGAGAGGGAATGGGACAAAGGTGCCCTGTTACTCCCTCACTTTCTACCTGAACTCATAGGCATCTCGGGTCCAGAAGTCTAGGATTTTTTTTATGGAGGGAAAATCTGCTTTACCCCTTGTGAAATCCTTCCCAAGCTCAGCTGCTCCCTGCTGAACATAATTAACAACATCTGTTCATCAGGCCTTCCAAGCCCTTGAGCACACCCCAAATATAACACATTATACGCTAGGGAGCCAGTGGGGTGTGTCACCTGGCCCTTCTTAGTCACTTACTCTAACCCTGTGTACTTCCTGTCCTGACTTTCCTTCAGGGTGGAGTGAAACTCGGAAGACAGCAGAACCCATGCACACTTTAGGCTACAGTTTCCCTAGGCTCTGTCTAGCCCTAGAAGATCTGGAATAGACTTGGCCAGTAGGAGTAGATGGTTTCAAAAGTTGGTCTCAAACAATGACTCTGATCCCGTACACCTTTTGCAAATTTTGTAATTAAGTTGTCTACTACTGCCATAAATTCATGAGGCTTTCTCTCAAGTCTGAACTTTTACCAGAAGAATGCAATAGAATTGAAGACGCCTGCTTTCCAGGGCTAGGTTTTCAGCAGCCTTGTAGTTTCAAGTTTCATGCTCCTATCACACTCCTTCTTTATGCTGACTTGGTGACCCCATCCTGAGCCCAAGATGCTCATGTGGAAAAACTGCAAAAAAGGAAGCACAAGTTACGCCAGCTCACAGCTCCAGCTGAAGTCAATCTTAAACCAATCTGCCTCCGCATGAATCCTCCACAAGGCAGCCAGCAGCAGAAGAAACAACCAACCAACCCACCCAGGCTGAGGACAGGAGGTTGTCTTGAAATTATTGTGACGCAGCAACGGAACCAGCGCAGTACACAAAGTCACGCTCGCTAGAACAAGCCAGCCTGCTTGGAGTCCCAGCTTCCCCCTTTCCAGCCACGTGACCTTAGCAAGTTACCCCACCTCCCTGCTAAACTATGAGCTCCACCCCCTTTCTGCCATGTCTGCAGTGTTCACAGGATGCGCAGTTGCCCAGCCTGCCTGTACCTCCAAGCATGGGATGCAGGTTTGCGAGCAAAATAAATGAGCATCATCTCTCGGTCTGGGTTTAAGACCCAGGGCAGGCGCTTCTTCGTGCTCTTCTGTTTCTAAGGACTGGAAGATGGAAATGCCCATTCATTTCAATCATGCAGTACTGAGGAAACAACATGAAAAGAACGGGCATTCCTAAATGGGCACAAGGAGCAGACCTGCCCCTCTACTCACTGACCTATAAGAGAGTAAGTAATTAGCCCTACACTCTCTAGGCCATGGCGTTATTCCACTGCTCAGCCGTCTACTCTTCCCCACATCCTAACTAATATCCATTCTGTGTCTTAGTTTTAGGCAACACTTGAGTTCAACTTGACATTGCCTAATAACCAGAATACTATAAAATTATGAGAGTGTTTCTATGCTCCTCTACAGAAAGTATCCTGCTTCAATTGACTACAAAGCAATTGTCTTATAATTTGTTATAAGGTGCAATACATACAAGTCTAAAACTATTTTTTTCTGATTTTGACCTTAACTGAAAAATATTTTGAGTGCACTTAAATCAGTCAACCTACTATTAGGATATTAGTTGCTCATGTCGGTAGTGTATGTTTTTGAAGTAATTGACCAGTTGAGATGACCTCTCTGTTGTAAAGCAGTTATTCAATATTTTTAATTTATTCATGTCAAAGGAGGTACTGTTGTTTTGTTTTGTTGTTGCTGTTGTTTGTTTGTTTGTTTGTTTGTTTTTGAGACAGAATCTCCCTGTATAGACCCAGGCTGGCCTCGAACTCATGGCCATCCTCCTGCCTGAGCCTCCTAAGTGCTGGGATTACAGGTGTGTGCCACCAGATGCAGGTGTGTACAGGTGCACAGATTTATCGTGCTGCTGAAGAGCCTGAGGACACACCTTCCTCTCTCTATGTTATGGCTCACTCCATGGCTTCAAGGATCAAATCCAGGAGACTTTTTCAATCAGTGGCTCTCACTTGAGCCTCTAACAACTGCAAACACAGGAAACAGTGGGTAACTTCTATAACAGAAAATTAACCGCAAATACTTTATTTAAATATTCATACTTATGAACAATGCTCCCTGGAATCTCAGAATTAGAGCAGCTCTTCTACCGCAGGAGTTTTGGTGAACTTGCAGGCTTTGCGCATATGTGGGACAAAGCGAGATGCAAGCCGGTGTTGCCAGAGTCTGAGGCCAATCACACCGCTGTGTTACTTTACACTCATCTGCCAAAATGCATGCCTGATGACTCATTGGAAGCTTATAAAATAAAAATGGATAAAACATGCATATAACTTCACACCAGTACATCATTTTTTTCATATTTTTTGAGGTTGTCATAAAATATATTTTAAAACTGATAACATGACTGAGAGTATAACCACTTAATTCAAGGGAAAAAATGGAAATAAGATAATTTCTTCAGAGAGAAAGAGGAACACCGGTTCTTTACGTTTTAAGGCCCGTTTCATCATTCTAAGCCTCAGAAGTACAGGAGGTAAGAGATAAGGAGAGAAAGCCAAGGCCCAATTCCAGGCCTAGGGAAATTAGCATCCTTATGGACAAGGAAGGAAAAGCAGCAGTAATTTGCATGAAATGCTTTGTGTATATTTCCAGGGTGTTGTTCTGCCTACCAGAACAGGCTGGAAGCCCAGCAGGTTGTGCCACCACCCTTGCCACTCACACCTAGCATATGGCAGAGACACTTAAACAAACATTGTCAGAATCTGAGCAAATGAATGCCCCAAGATCCCGTTAACTCGCCACTGGATTCCTAATGCATCTCCTTCCTAAGGGTTCTGGCAAAGCCAGGTCTAAAGCTTCAGATGTTGCTTTTAGGAGAGAAGGTTTTCTTCAGAAGCAGATACTTTCAGGTTACTTAGTATTTATAAAGAGACAGATTGTGACTTTATAGTGAGTCGATCTGACCAATAAAACCTGAACAAAATGATGCAAGGCTAATATCACCAATAGGAAAACTGACATCATCGGCCTGCTGGCCCGGTGCAGAGCACAGACATACTTTTATAATATTCCCACCAAAAATGGATAGCCTGAATCTGACCATATTATGCATCATAAGAAAACATCAAATAAGCCTAAAGTAAGGGCATCTTTATAAAAAACCCTGGTCTACGTTCTCCAAAAATGGCAGTGTCTTAAAAAGCAAGTAGGGCCAGCGAGATAGCTCAGCGGATTAAAGTATCTGCTTAGGCAGATGTAGAGACCGGCGTTCGATCTCTGGCATACTGTGCCAACCCTGACCCCGGAGCACATTGAGAGGGTGATTGAGACTGGGCATGGTGGCACACACCTGTAATTCTAGAGCTTGGGAGGCTGAAAACAGGAGAATCACCGTGAGTCTGATCTGTGTAATGAGACCCTGTAGACCCTGCGCTAAATACATTTTTTAAAAAAAGCAAGAGCAGGATACAGAACTTCCCAAATTAAAGAAGGCTCAGGAGATATGTGAATGCAGCACTTGGCCTTACTTCAGATGCTCTGTTGGAAGGAGAGTTGCTACAAAGACATCTAACTACGGTCCCATTTACTAACATGGTGTTCTAAAGATGGAACAGCTCCTCGGTGGAGAATTTTGCCAGGGCTACGTAGGAGCGCATGTTCATTTGCAGGATACTTGTGCCTGCATATGCTCAAGTCATGAACGCAATGGCGACAACCTACTCTTCAAAGCTGTAGTATGTAGATAAAGAGAGACAATATGGTCAAACGTATATGTCAAAAAAAAAAAAAAAAACTATAGATGTTGAAGTTTTAATAAGCATTGAATCTAGCCACAGAATCTATGAGAATTCTTATAAAAGGCTCAAGTCAACAGCTTCCAACATTGCCAGTTCTGCTGATAACCCATAACAATAGTTATGGACTATTGGACTACGTATACAGCTCCCTTCTCCGAGTTCATTGAGAAGAAAGATTTGTACTAATAGTGTTTAGAAAAGACAGCATGTCTGCCTTTTGTACGCTGAACAACCACTATGAAGGCAACAATATGCGACATATATATATTATTGTAACTGTCCTACTAACCTATTTTGAAACTCTCTCATTATTTCTTTCTCATTAAAATTAATAAAATTTTAAAAACAGAGAGTTCTTGATAATATTCTTAAAATTCTTCAATCACAAAGTTATTTTAAATTTGAAAGTGTTTAAACTTAACTCTTTTTAAAATAATGAGGTCATTCAGGCTTGAAAGATTTAAAAAAAAAAAAAAAAAAAAAAAAAAAGCTATCATTAGTTTCCAGTGCTCCTTCTCTTGTTCTATAAGTTGGTGAGTTCTGACACACACACACACACACACACACACACACACACACACAAAAATCCTTATCTCTGAGTGAAAGAATTACGTAGTTAATAAGAACTATCCATTAAAACAGTTTTAAATATTCTGCCTTTCACAGTACTTTTATTTCACAGTAAATTCACTGAAAATAGCTGAGGAGAAGGAAAGTTTGGAATAGATATTATCAGATCACCTAACACTGAGGGAGCTAAACTTTGAATATCATGAATCATTACTTTAAGGGGCACTCTAAATGCAAAGGTCACGGCCTCCTCTATAAATTCATTCGCTCAGAGTTAGTGGGCCCAGTTAAGTGTCAGGCACTGCATTATTTGTGCCACACTCCAGCCACCCGATGGGCGTTGCTAGTCCACACCTGTCCCACAGCTGCACTCCACCTGGTCCCCACACACTGTGTCACCTCCCTCAGTGCTCCACAGGTGTCTACACCTGTGCCTGCCAAACTCAGTTCTTGATGTCCCCCACCCCAGCCTCTCGTCCTTCAGTCTTTCTCATTTCAGTAAGCACTGAATCAGCCTACTTGATGCAGGAAGAAACACAGTGCTCACCTCTGCATTCTCCACCCATATTCGAGGGGTTGCCAAAGCCTACTGATCCAAAATCTACTCGCTGCCTTCATCTAGGGACTCTCTTTATTTCCATCCAAGAGAAGCCAGTGATCGCAGTCATTAAAAGCATGAACTTGAAAGTCAGATCACACGGATTGAAATTCAAGCTGCGACCTCAGAGCTGTGTGACCTTAGACAAGTGGTTTTTCCTCACTTTGCCTCAATGGCTTCATCTGTAAAACTGGGGCCAATAATCATATGGATATTATAGGGCTCCTATGGTGATCCCTCTAGAAAGAGACATTGTTACTACTGCTTCCATCCACCCATCATCTGTCCCCTACACAAGACTTTTGCAATTCTATTCCCCCATTTATGTCTCTTTAGCCTTCCCAACTACTGTCCCAGCAGATCTCTAGAAAAATTATTGGAAGAGCACAATTACCCCAGCCCCCTTACTCTTTTTCAGTGACTCCCTTTACTCTTGAATGAACCCCCAATTTTTATTCATAGACCTACCTGACCTAGCCCAGGATTTCTCCAACTTTTGATAGTTAACTACCTATGATGGACAGTCATTTGACACCTGGCTACCAATTTTAGGCTTAAAGGAGAAAGAACCAAAGCCTCATCCAAATATTAAGGAATGAAAATAGCATTTAAAAATCAAATGAACAGTGGATAGAATACTGTTTGCAGTTCTCCCCAAGGCATCCCACTCCACACAAACTTAGTTCAGTTTCCATCCACATATAGATGGACTTCTTAAAATATTTTATTTCTAATAAACTATGAGGTCTTAAACTACAGTTATATATCATCCGGGATGGCAACGTAGGACAAATCTATCAGAGATCTCATCATTCAACTGAGCAGAGGACTCAAATATTCTAGAGCAATTTTTTACTAAAGATCATGCACCAAATTGTCAGATGCTAAATCAAACACACACACACACACACACACACAGAGAGAGAGAGAGAGAGAGAGAGAGGTGACTGATAAGAATCAGTACTCAGTCCATTCTAGCAGCACAGCATCCAGTTCTGGGTCTGCCGTAGTATTTATTTATGGTTTTCAGCTATCTCTGAATAATAAATTATCACTATTACTGGGACCAATGAAGAACACCCTCAGGTGCTAGGAGAAAAATTAAATTCTTAGCAATAAAGCGTTCTTCACTGTAGGTCAGTCTTTGTAACAAATCCTCACATTTCATACCTGATCAAAAAAAAAAAATCGTGCCTTGCCAGCCTACCACAGGAGATCAAGCTACTCAGGAAACTGAGATCACTAAGATGCGCCAGTTGAGCAAACCACTTGAAAACACGTTTCAACGACATGACGCTGTCATTAGCAGATCGTCATGGAGGAACATTTTTATCTCTTCCCTTGGGACACCAACTTGTCAGCACCTGTCTTCCAAGGCTCTCTGCATCATCGCCCATGCCACTGATTTGTTTTCCCTTTCATTACGTCATCCCCTTTGTGTAGCCACCGTGCCGCCACGTGATCCCCCCCTTCAACCCTTTCAGGAAGATTTTGTTCCCTTCAGGTGTCCCCAGACCACTCTTGTCAAGAACAGTGACCTCCAGCTTGCTAAACCCCATGGTCAATTTTCGGTCCTCATTCTTGCACATCACCAGCCTTTGGCCCTGTTTTTTGACCGACACACAAACATTGTGCATACTTATGAGACACCGCTGGATGCTTTCACGTGTGTCCACATCGTACAGTGTTCAGATGAGGGTGAACGCAGGCCATCTTCTCACTCGTCTCTTGCAAAAATACTCAAATTCCTTCTAGTATTTTTAAATATTAAATCTATTATTTATCACTGTTTCTGTTACTTGGGATCTTAAGCCTATGTTTCTGTTGCCGGAAATCAAGTAATTTATGAAGAACCGAGGTTGAGTCAGCTTGTATTTCTAGGCTGAGAAGTCCAGAAGCACGAAGTGGCATCTGCTCAGCCTCTGCTAGGGTCCTTCTCACCACAGCAGAGCATAATAAAGGACATCCCATAGCAAGATAGAGGAGCTCTAGTTGGAATATCTTTTCTCCATATAAAGCCACTAATATCATAGTAACCTGGCTCTCAAGACTTTGTCTAATACAAGTAACCCTTGAACCGATGATAACTCTTCAACAGCCTCAACACTCCACACCAGTAGTGTATGGGCTTGGGGTGAAGTTTCCAACACATGAATGCAGGGAAGATGTGTTCTAACTCTAGCTGTGCTTGGCATCCAGGTCAGGCCACTCTTAGGTTCCTTCTTTACCTCCTCATTCCTTTCTCCTGCAATGTCAAGATCTTTCTCCTTTCTCTAAGGGGACAAATGTACATCCTGAGTCCCAGATCTCTCCTGAAATCCAAGGTCACATGTACAACTGTCTCCTGGCATCTCCACTGGTCTGTCCTAGGGACACACCAACCCCAAAGCTGAACTCTTCATCTTCCCGATCCTTAGATCTCCACTCATGTTCTCAGTTCTTGAAATTCTATCTTTCTGGTGGAATTGCTTGGGTCAAAATCTTGAGCAATCCTCTTTGGTTCCCCTTTTTCTCTCACAGTTTACCTCCAGTTCTTTGAAAGATCTTTCTGATCACTGGCCTGTCCATAATAGCAAAAGGCAAAAGATTTATACGATCTGAAGAGAAACCAGTTGACCTCTCTGTAATAGGACTCTGCCTTTCACTTCCTCTGCTCCCCCTCCAGCCAAGCCATCATTAAGTCTCACTGTATACACAACTGGACTCCTCACTTCCATTCACCGCCTCCGCTTTACAGCCACCAGAATGGTTCATCCAATCACATCACTCCTCTGACCACAGGCCCTCCAGTGAACTTCCCATCCTATTCAGCCAAGTCCACACCATGACCTAAAATGTCCTGTACAGTGTAGGGCTTTGCTAGCTCCCTTGCTTTATGCTTTGCTCATTGTGTTCCTACAACCTGAAGCTCAAACTTTCCAGAGATTCCCTTCCCTCCCACATGGGCCTTTCCATCAGCTCTTCTCACTGACAACACATTCTTTTCCCAGTTAGACTTTCAGATTTCTAGGCTCCCTTTGGGCCAGTTATCGTTATCTTGCTAAAAATTTTCCCCCACAGCAGTTTTCTTCTATCAGCATAAATCTTATAATGACCATGTTTCTTATTTACTTGCTCTTGCTGGAATATAAGCGCCACAAGGGCAGTGCTGCTTTTTCATCCAGTTTTTGCATTATAATATGCTGGGCACCCTTTAGGTAGACAATCAGTATCTGTGGTAAACTCTTTCTAGGAATATTTCCCAGCCTAGCCTTTACTTTTACAGATGTTTGAGGTCTTAAGACTCAGATTCATACTTGAATCTCTTCTGTCATTTAACCTGCCAGCTGTGTGACTTGAGGGCTGAGCTTTTATTGCCACTGAAGGACAACAAAATCATGGCACCTGCTCCTCTGATTGGTAGAAGGATTAAAAGTCCTAAGTGCCTAGAATGACTCAGCACAACACCTACCAGGCAATAGGCCTATGGCAAATGTTTGAGACCTCCATTTCCCTTTCCTACGTCCACCTGGAGAACCAGCAGAGTTACTTCCTCTGTCCAGTGAAGGCCAGGTAGGGTTGCTGATGGCTTTCACTAGGTCCAGGGCCAGCAGGGCAGAGCCACCATGTCTACTGTGCTGTTGGGGAGGAGCACAGCAGTCAGGCAGAATCCACCATGGTGGGTCGACAGGTTCATCCTGCTGCCTCTTCAAAGAGCCTTGATGTCTCAAAATGCTCTCAAGGGCCAGAGAGATAGCTCAACAGGCTAAGCACCTGCTTAGGCAAGCACAGGGACCAGGGTTTAATCCTCAGCACCACATACCATGATGGCCCAACCCTTGGGTGCGCTGAGCTGGCCACCTGGTCTGGGCGTGGTGGCACAGGCCTATAATCCCAGCAATGGGGAGGCTGAAAACAGAAAGATTACTGAGTCCAAGCTGTATAATGAGACTCTGTACCAAATACATAAATTCCAGCCTAACTTTGAGCAAAGCTATATTATACTAGCATCCATAGTAAAATCATTTCTGAGTTTTAAGAGGTCTAAAAGGGAGATAGTGGAAAATCTGTATCTTTTCCAACTAGCTAAGCTGTCATTTCACTTCTTGGAGACTTTATTTAGGTCTAAGTTTATGATCACACCATGTTAGCTAAGCAGGCTTCACAAAACCCATATCCTCAACAGCATTTCAAAAGTCCATATTCACTCTGAGTGAGCTTTACTCAACAGCAGTAATACAGTTCAAACACTCTTCCATAAAAAGCATGTTCAGTCCAGCATAATTTAAGATTCAATGCTACATGGACTCTAGTGGTGTGAAATTTACTAAAAAATAAACACAGTGGTGCCTCTGTTCACAAACTTGTGATGATTCTGACCACAAAACCAAACTGAGCAAGAACCAAATCGAAGTTCCCCACAAGGTCAAGATTGAACCGAACCACTGAATTTCATTCGGTTCTCAGCCAATTAGGTTTGTGGCCAGTACTGTGGAAAGAATAAAAGTTCATGAACCACTGTACCTGGGACAGATGCTCACTGAAGAAGAGAAAGTTAAAAAGAATGGATGTAATTGTTTTCTTAAGGCACTATCGTATTCATTAAGTATATTAATGAATATACTGGACTCAGCCCCGAAACAGTATAATGTGTGTTTTCATGGGGTAAAAAATGTGACGGTTTAATTTTTAAATTATGTACCATGCTCAAAATACATTCTCCAGGAGGGACAAGAATGATTAGAAAGGTATTTATTTCTCCTGTCCCCACAGTGTTAAAGGCAGACAAGATATCTGACAATATGTTTTGTAACCAAAGAGAAAGGAAATAGGTGTTTTCTATTATGTGCCAAATTTACCTACCAGGAAAAGGAAAGCAAAAACAAATGGTTAGAGGGCTCCTGCTCTAGAGCAAATCCAGGAACCCGTGGCTAGAGATGCTCCCAGACATTCCAGCTGGACAGTATGGTTTCACACTTCCGGTTCCAGCACCATGTTGATGAGGCCACAGATACTCAGGAAAACAGGTGGTGCTTAACAGCCGGCTTGGATGAAGAAATGGTTGGAATCAGCTGCTGCGTAAATCTAACCAGGTAAGAGCTGTACAAGTTCCATAACCAGAAGGAATGTCTGGATCCTGCCTCTCCTGTTTCCTGGCCCTGTGCGTGCAGGCTGTAACATAGCTACTTCATCTGTAAAGGCCAGCTTGACGGTACCTCTCCCATAGAATCTGGGCAAGGATTAAAGGTCTTAATAAATGCCCTTACATAGTAAATACTAGATTGTTATCCATTATCATTGCAGTTACTGCTACTGGCATAGAACTATTATTACTGCTAGTAGTACTATTATTTTTTTTTTTTAATTTTGACATCAGTATCTATGGTTCATCACTCATCTTTACCACTGGGGTTCAGTAGGTACCATATGGGTCTGATGGTCTCAAACCTGTCAGCATATCTCACCTAAGCCAAGGCAGAAGGAAATCTGGTCGTGTTCAGGACATGCCCAGATAGACACTCTCCTCATTCTAGAGCTTGAGATGTGACTCTCACATTTCTTGTGGTTGCAAGGTGACCTACAGATGTAAGCAATCCACTTGCAGAGCCTGAGGATGGAACCAAGACAGCATAAGATGCCAGGGATGGATTTTAACAGCAATACTAAGACCTGGATCAGCCAAACTCAAAGCAGGATCCCAACATTCAATCACAGGAATGTTTATCCCCTACAAGACATACACACACACACACACACACACACACACACACACACACACACACACGACTCAGTCAGCTGTATTAAGAGACAGAGCCATGAGGAAGGAGTCAACTGGGTCATGAGGGAGGAATCTTCACGAGTGGGACTGATGCCTTTATAAAAAGACTGGGAGAAATGGTTTGTCTCTTCCACCCTGGGAAGACACAGAGGAAGCCAACTACGAAGAACAGGTGCTCACCAGACACTAACCCTACTGGCACCATGTCCTGGGGCACTAAACAATGAATTTCTATTGTTTGTAAAATGGGCATTCTGAAGTGTTTTGTTACAGCAGTCTGGGTGGACTAACTTAATCACTTGGGATATAAATTAATCTGGGTCCAGTTTTACTGTTTATGCCATTATATATTCAGGACTGTCTTCTACAGGGATGTGATTAGCATGATTTTATCTAAAAGGAGGAAAGTCATTATTTACTAGGGATTTCTCAGGAGTTTGCACAACGGAGGCTGAAGTATCTTGGCTACAGGCCTTAACCTGTAAGTATAACACAGTAGACTGAGGGAGAAAGCTAAGTCCACTCATAATCTCATGTGCCCAGCACACTGCCCCAGAGGTCCATAATTAGAGTAAGCAAGGAAACTCTCATTAGGCAAATCATCTCCAAATGCATTGTCTTAAATAGCATATGGCAAAAGGCAGTTAGCTCAACGTTTCCCTCTTTTATTCATGAATTATTCAAGTAATAATAGAGACACATCTCAGGTTAATTTAAACCAAAAGGGAATGTATTGGCTGGTTATGAAGTGAAATCCAAGACTGTGTCAGCAATAAGTTGGCCAAGGGCTCAGATGGTGTGACTGAGGATCTGTTTTTCTCCCTTTCAGCTATGTTTTTCTGTGGTAATTTTCAAATTCTTTTCTTTTTTCATCTCCTTTCCCCTCCTCCCAGCCTCATTGTCTTTTTCATTATTATTGGAAAATGTTCGCAATGCCTTAAGTCTTTTAGTATATGGGAAGTTGGATTTGATGACTTGAAAGTCTTTTCCAGATTCAGCAAGACTGAAGTTTAGAAAGATTCTGGGACATAATAAAAAATGAAGATATAGCAGAAAAATTCTTTGAACTTCTCTCTACTGGATGGGCATGTAGAGCTACAAAAGTTCCCCCATTTGAAATAACAAATAAATTTCATTTGTAGGTCTTGCTGCAATTGAAATTAGAAATCAGTTCCTTATAGACATAGCAGTTTTGAGGAACCATATTCCTTTTAATGTAGACAGACGACAGAGTGTACTGAGAGTACTCGTAAAATTCATAAAAGCCAACCCATTTTAAGCACATTGCCAAATTTTCCATTATAAAATCAGTAAAATTACATTGTTTTATCATGCAAAATTAAAGAAAAAGAAGTTAGGTTTCCATCATAGACAAAAGATCATTCTCACAAAACCAATTACATTTTTTTTAGTTTTCCAAAAAATGAAGTAGAATACAAAATAATCTCCAAACACAAGAAAGTCAAAAGCAATAGAATTAGATTAAAACCCACTACTACACATTGCTGAAGTACCCAGAGAGCTTACAGTAAAACACAATAGTGAATAGGAAACAATCATAGAAAAGGAAGCTTCATAAAATTATCTGGCAAACAAACACATTGCAAGAATTTTCTTGACAATAAGGTGTCTTTTTCTGGGACACTTAACTTCAAAGCCATGCATTCTTTCATATGATGACTTCTGCGATTACAATCACAGACAAGTTTCACTCTCTTCCTTCTTCTGCTTTTTGGATTTTAATAGATTTCTTTAAAGATATTTTGTGGCCTTAACTCCTTCTTCCACTGGTGTCAGTGAGGCTGAGGTCCAGGTCTTTCCTCCCTCTCTCTTCTATAGACCAGCCCAGAACCTGACATTTAAGATGTGGCCTCATTTAAACCCTGGAAGTCTTTGTAACACTCTTCTGATGCAGGTGATGTCGAAGCAAAGACTAATTAGTAGTTGAGCTGCTACACAACAGAGCCAAATTTCCTCAGCTACTTTTTTGAGATTCCTTTAATTCTTCATTCTGTGTATTAATTTTTAATGACATTGATGCTGCCCATGCATCTGAAATCAATGACAACCTGGAGCTGTTTTTACACCAGAAGTTAAGCCAATCTTTCTCGCTCTGCTAGAGCTCAGACACAAAAAAAGGACAGGGGACTTTGGTATAGACTCACACACACCCTGTCCCAGTGGCACTGTGAAAGTCACCACCAGACAGTGGCCAGTCCAACAGCCTTATCCTTCTTGGTCCCAGGTAGCTGAAGGCATCCCCAAAGATCTTTGTTTGACTTTAAGGGGGCTATTTCCACAAGTTATTCCCAGCTCTATGGCTTTGACCCAGGAACAACCTAGCATAAGCTCAACACCAAATGCTCTGCCTTCCAAAACATCTCTCCAGCCACCTGTGCCTGTGATTCCAGTGTTTGGGAGGCTGGGAAGGAGTGTGGTAAGTTCACATTCACCTGGAACATATAGTGAGTTCAAGACCAGCTGGAACTACATAGCAGGACCCTATCTCAAAATAAATAAATCCCTCCAATTTTGGAGATTAGGAATTATTGGGGGGGGAATCTCTTTATACTATGATATATTTCCATATTTTGTGGATAAGGAGAATTTCGGTGGCCCTTGATAACTAGTTTCTTTTTTCTTTTTTTTTTTAATCTTTTTGAGACAGGGTCTTGCTATGCAGTTCAGAGTTCAGGCTGACCTTGAGCTCACTTTTGTAGCCCAGGCTGGTCTCGAACTCACACCAGTCCTCCTGCCTCAGCCTCCCGAGTGCTACACACCATTTTTTTTTTAAACCAGGGATCAAACTCAGGACCTTGTGCTTGCCAGACAGGTGCTTGTGTTGCCAAGCTATATTCACTAGCCCAGTGCAGACCTATTTTTTAAAAAACTCAGATAAAATAGAAGACTATTTCCTCCAAAGCAAGATTTAGCATTCAGAGTGAACTGAACACGTACAAGAGTGAACTACTCAACAAATACACATGCACACTCCCTCAACATTCCTGGTCGGGAGGCCTTTTCTAGTCTTCAGAGAAGTCTTGTATGAGCTGCTGTGAGTAACCCACATCTCTTGTAATGAAGAGATGAGGGGAACAAAGATGTGCCTCTGAGCAGGGCAAATAAAGCCATTTCTGGAATTACAGAAATATCCCATCCAAGAAAGCGTGGCTGCTGTGGGAAGACAAGGATATGATGGGATGCGTGGCTTGAACAACATCCAAAGACAGAGTGCAGGTGACCCAACACATGAAAAACAGACACATGAGCATTGCTGATGGCCAGCTCACCCCCAGGGGAGGGGCAATTTGAGTGCAGGCCAGTCCTGGGACAGCTTGTTCAGCGTTCAAGCATCCTCGGGGATCTTGAGATTTAGGCTCTGTAGATTTGGGTCAGCATTCTCAGAACTACATAGTGCCTCCATCCCATGCCCACGACCACTACAGACCTGACTTCAAGAGGAGCCCCAGAGAGGACTTTGTCTTGACTGGAAATGATTCACGGAGAGGAAAGGAGATGGGAGTAAGGATGGAAAAGGGAGCGAGAAAAGAGGAAGGGGAAAGAGAAAGGGAAACGCTTCTATTCGAGCCACAGTAAAGCCGGAAATGATGGGAGGAATGAGAACTTTAGGCACAGAAGAGTTCTGATGCCATGTGGGGAAAGCAAAGTGAAGTCAAGGCTCCAGGGACAAAAAGAAGCCAGGAAATCAAGATCTCTTGGAAGAAGCAGAAAAAAACCACCCAAGTATATTTCACCATGGGTTGGTAAGTTTGTATAAACTTGGTGGTGAGGTAAACCAAATAATTAATGGCTATGTAACCACCACTCAATCATTCTCATGGCCTGTGACCCAAAAGTGCAAGCAGCTGGTGCAAAATACTTTGGGCAGCAGCCTTCAGACCGCTTCTGAAGTTTTACATTTGAACCTTTAGAGTCAAAGTACGTTCGCCATTCTACCTGGACAAGCAAACCGTTCTATAGACTCCCAGACCTATAAGAAAAATGCTATAACCATTGTTAAATTTAAACAATAAAAAAATTCATAACAGTAAAAAAAAAAGAAAAATGCTACATTATTTTTAAAATGTTCTAATTCTTTTTTATGAAAGTCTTTTAAAAATTTTCAGTGACTTTGTTTTATTATTTTTTGTTTTATTATTATTTTATCATTGTTTTATTATTTTTTATGTACTTAGTACGAGGTCTACAGGGTCTCGCTACACAGATCAGACTCATAGTGATCCTCCTGTTTTCAGCCTCTCAAGCGCTAGCCTATCAATCACCATCTCAGTATGCCCTGGGGGCACGGCTGGCAGGGCATGTAGTGCCTGGGATTGAACCCCTGTCCCTGCACCTGCCTAACCAGGTGCTTTAGTCCCTTGAGCCATCTGGCCAACCCTTATGACAATCTTCTGATACTGGAATATTTTCACATCTTAAAACCTGTATTCTCACATGAGCATATGATCTACTTGATCTGTAGGCTGAGATTAAATGTTTAACTTTTTGCCACTTTTACTAAGATGTCTCAAACATTTTTTTCTCCATAAATTTTAAATTATGGAGCATTAAGCAGTGATAAAACAAGTTTATTTTGTGAACTGAAAACAATATTCTCCACTGCCATAAATCATCTTTGCATAAAATCCAATCTGACAAGCATGCAAGACCCTTAAGTGAAAGGAACCAGCAGTAGCTGCTTCAAGTCTTAAATGGCTCAAGTCACAGTCCCCAAGCCCCTTAGAGTGGACTGAGTGCCATGTCTGATGAGCCAAGGGCCAGGAAGAGAGGGGAGGATTTCACCTCAGTCCTGTTTCTCATCTGGGACATCCATAGTGCTGAATACAGGTTATCAGGGGACCTGGGTTTTAGTGGACTGGCCCCACATTTGAAAACTCCACCAGCAGTGCATTGCCCTATGTTTACCGCTCATGTCAAGGATAAGATTACAGGAAGAACCACTCAAAGCTCTGCTAAATACATGTCATCAAGTTGTTCTCAGGGATCCTGGCCATCTCCAGAGGGATTCTCTGCTCTGCCAGCAAGTCACCTGCTCAGACTTGTTTGGCTTCCGGCTTCCTACTCGAGCCTTTTTTGAAGAAGCAAAGCATAAATTTTCCAATTGCAACTTTCTTATCATACATTCCAGTCTTTCAGGTAGACTGAAAATAAAAGTATATACGTCACATGATGTCTTCAAATGCTTCCAAGTAGCACCAAGCATAAACCATCCCACTTTCATATTGCAACTACAACTTCAATTGAACTATATCTGGTTGTCCGTGTCAGCCTGATTAGCAATGCTTTGTTTCCTCTTCCAGGCACATGGTAAGTTTGTCCCTCTGATTCTCCTGGACCACACCACAGAGGTGCTGTGGCCGCTGTGAGCAGAGGAGTGGCTTCCGGCAGGAGGTCTCTTCTTCCTCTGCCATACTGCTCATCCATGCTCTGTGGGCTACATCCTTGAAGGTGACAACAAAGCAAGAAACATTTGTGCTATTGTGCACCACTGAGCTCTGGAAACTGCTGCTGCACAATAACCTAACAATTTACCATAACTTAACCAAAACATCGTTCCGCTGCAGGAAAGGATGTTGGGACACTAAGCGTTATGGCAAAGATCAGCACCAAGCAAAAGAAATTTGGGTCTGTATCTATTACATGTTGGCAAACATATGATATGTGGATGGATGCATGGATGGATGAATACATATATATATACATATATATATGTATATATATATATATATATATATATTCTATATATATCCACATATATCTATATCACCAAAACATACTTTTCTCCCTCCCACTTCCCCCACAGAAAAAAGTCAAAGCAATCAGACAATCTGAATTTCTCAAAATCCCAAAGAAAAAGAGTTCCATTTTAACCCATTTGTCAAAAACATTTACTGAGTTCCACTTCTTTTCCAAGCCCAAGTACATTAATCAAATGCAGAACTTCAAAGGGGCTTCGTTTTCAGGGCTCCCACAGACAAATAAATCAGCTGCCAACGGCCCCTTTGTAATTGAAGAGGGCCAGGCTGACCCAAGGGGAGAGGAGTAAATCAAAAAGAGAACTATATGGACCAAAACCAGCCCTGGGCACCTTGAACACACTAAAAGGCCATTCTGTGTCCTCCCATTGACACCAGAGTGAAATACACGCCTGGCATATATGTTTATTTACTAACAAGAAAATGCAAACAGCTGGTGTCTGATGGATGTCTTATGTGCTTCAACCATTAAAAAAAAAAAAAAATAGTTTGTGTCCCCATACACGCTTGAGCACCGTGCTCAACTGCAGTCACCTGTGAATTTGATCATTCCTATGGTACCTACGACCTACAGAAAAAATTCCCCTGGAAAACGTAACTCCAACAGGTTTTCTTCTTCACCGTAGTAAAGAATCACTTGAGAGTTTCCCTTGAAGTAAGCGCAAAGCTCCGTTTTTAGTTTATAGAGTTTTAACTGGTGACTCAGAGAGGAATGATGTCATATGTTATCCTGCCGTCGGTCGCCGGGGTGGTTCTGCGCACCCAAACCATTCCGCCTTTCTGCAGCAAGCGGTCCCTCCCCTCTTACCACCCTCTCAGCTCCTCTCCCAGCCAGCCCTGAGGAGCACACAGCCTCCCCAGGAGCCGGTGGGACAGGAAGTCTGACAGCTCGAGTCTGCAGAGGGACCCCTGGTGCTCTCCCACTCCAGGTCCTGGCATCGTGCCCCAGAAGCACACACAAGCACACACACACGCACACGCGCACGCACACACACACACACACACACACACACACACACACACAGAGCTCCCATTGTTGCAGCCTTCCCCGGCCCACTGATCCTAATATGGAATGCGGCAGGAAACCCATGATTTCCTGACACTCTGCAAGCTGGAGGAAGCAAGGGGGACAGTTTTCCTCCATGTTAGAAGTGAAATGGGGAAGATTTAGCCAAAAGGCGCTGAGGCTCGAGCCAGGCCGGGGCTGGGAAGAGCAGCATGAAGCCCTCGGGTGACTGAAATTTCTAAACTGCCTGAGAGCTTCCAGAATTCTGCCGAAATGAGAGCTTCCTAGCTCCAAGTAATAGGGGCCAAGGACAGACACCTCTCATCATGCCCCCAAGTGTGTGTCACCTTCCTCTCCTGGGACGGTAAGCGACGGAGCCGGTGCCAGCCTGGCACGCACCGGAAGGAAGGCTGAGTGAATCCAGCCTGCAGCTCCCTTCCCACCACTTCAGAGCCCTGGAAGCAGCAGCAGTTCCAGCATCTGGAGCCGCAAGAATGAACTGCAAAGAGGAGGACAGCCGCTGCAGCTGTGGTGGCCAGGACAACGAGAAGAAGATGCTGAAGTGTGTGGTGGTCGGGGACGGCGCCGTGGGAAAGACCTGCCTGCTGATGAGCTACGCCAACGACGCCTTCCCCGAGGAGTACGTGCCCACCGTGTTTGACCACTACGCAGGTAAGCACGAGTGTCCCAGCGCTCGGGACCCGTTCCACAGAGAGGTGACAAGCCAGCCCTTGCTCAGCAGGGCCTGGCTTAGTGGCAAGGTCAGGAGTTGGTAGTCAGGAGGTAGCTTAGTATAATGTGACTTTGCCCACACTGTAGCGGTGAGAACTTGTGGGATTACAACGCCACTTTAGGAATTACAACACCCTGTTCCCCTCCAAAGCAAAGGAAAGTAAGGACCCTGAACCTTGGGAAAACCCTGCCCTGAACTGTCCTCTAAGCCCCAAGGCCAGAGGTTTTATTCAAACTATGCCTGAAGTATTATCCACTTGTATTATTGTGAGCATTTTAAAATGTAGTGTACTTACTTGTATTATAATACTTTCCTATCAAAAAAAAAAAAGAATCAAAAACTACTAGACACACAGCTGATAAAAAAAAATCTTGTCAAACTTTATTCTCTTCATGCTGCTTTTATCATAAATGAAAGTGCTAAGATTAATATATAAAATACTCATTTTTTTACTATAACACGTGCTGCTGGAATACCGTGTTTTCAAACTCCTGGGATTGTAACTGGGGATAAAAGCATTAAAAAGTTTTTAAATATCAACGAGGCCATCTTTTTTTTACATTAAAAGATGTATATTTTTAATTGGCATGCTTTTTAAGGTAAAATTACAGATACAAATAAGAGCTGCATCATTTTAAAGTATGTCCAAAAGGGACAACATTGAGTATGAGGTAGCTTAAAGCATACCAGTTGATACTGTAGTTAGAACTCACTTCTTTCAATGGCTTCGAGTTTTCAAATGTTCTAATGTTCTAATAGGTGTGTTTGTGAGGACGCTGCGGTTATCTACCTTTTCCCATTCCGGATCTGACCTTTTCTCTTACTTTCAAAGAGAAACCCTATTTTCTCACATGCAAATTCATGAAAACCTCTTCGAGCTTGCTGCAGCCTAGATTTTATAACTGGCCCTGGGCTTAGTGACTAGGAAGGTGAGTGATCAGAGATCTGTTTTGTAAGAGGAAAACTTCTCTTTCTTCACCTTGGCTTTGAGTCAGGATCGGCAAAGGGGAAACAGCCCACAGGAAACCAGTGTGAGTGTTTACTTTGCTTGGGGACGGGCTGAAGTCCTCCTCCTCCTCCTACGGGAAGTGGTTTCTGTTCCAACGCTAGAGAGATGTTCGCCTAAGCCCACCCTTCCCTCTGCGTGGATGGTTCGTGACAACATCACGCAGCAGACCAGCACAGAACCACACAGCGTCCGGTATCCACTCGATGGCACATTCTCTACATTTGCACAGATGATGAATACATTTTTACACTGGATCCCCTAAGCTTTTCCAGAAGCCTAGTAACTATGCCCAGAGAAGAACATTTTTAGGAGAAAAGAATAAAGAAAATCACAGATAGACTTTTCTTTTGAGAGGAAAAAAAAATTGTAAGATTTATGGCTCTCTGCCTTGGGAAAGTTCCTATGATTCTGGTCCCAAAAACATCATAGCAAAAGTTATTTATTCCACATTTTCTTTCTGCCAAGAAAGAGGATGTGACTGGTGTTTTATTTTTTAAAACTTCTAGGTCAAAAGTGGAACTTAAAAATCTACTAAGGGGAAACACTACAAATGTTGAGAAAATTATATATCCGAATCTGTAGCTATTTGGTGAACCACTCAGTGTTGCCCAAAAGGAAGAGAATAGCCCTGGGTGTGAACACAAAGTCAGTTGACTTTGGAAAAACTACTATATTAGGAGGAAAATCAAAGCTAAACCACATATCAATGAAATGACTTTATGTGTCAATAGTTACACACCGTGAGCATCAAATGTCTCAAAGATTTGCCCACCGTATTATCTTAGCTTCCAAGAAACTGTAGTCAATGCGCTGAAAACAATGCTCTGCACATAGTAGGTCTTCCTGAACACAGTTGCTTTCATTTTGACTTCATGTTGTTTTAAGCACAGAGTCACCTCATGTGCTTTCAGTGAGGTTACAAGGTCAGTGAAGGCCCGAGCCTCATGCCTCTAGGATCACAGGGAAGTGAACTTCTAGTAGCAGATGGAGATCCTCACCACGAAGTACTAACTGCACTGCCCACGCTCGCCCCTCGGGAAAGTACATGCACAGCAGTAAGGATGGAAGCTCAGAGCACTACTCAAGGTGCTGAACTCCAAAGCTAAACAACCCAGTCTTAAGTCTGACTCTGCCACTGTCTCTGTTCCCTTGAGCAAAACGAACTAATGGAGGTAACGTTTTCACTGCCTCATAGGTGATAAATATTAGACTTCTTGGTTGCTGTTATTACTAATGGGTTTGTACACTTGCATGCAGTGATCAAAATGAATTAGAAGCCGGGCGTGGTGGCACACACCTGTCATCCCAGCACTTGGGAGGCTGAGGCAGGAGGATCACTGTGAGTTCGAGACCAGCCTGGGCTACAAAAGTGAGCTCTAGGCCAGTCTGAAGTGCATAGTGAGACCCTGTCTCAAAAAAAAACAACAAAAAAAAAATGAATTAGAAGAAGAGAATCAAAAGGTAAAGAATACAACAAGGAAAAATATAATTCCAACAGTATCCTCTAGAAGAGTATTATTGTCCTTATAAAATAGCAGTAGATTGATAATGAACAACTATGTCTCTACAGAGTAATAAGAGGGCGTTAACTTACAAGGGGGAATAGTAGATTTTTCTGAGTAGTAGCAGAAAAAGCAACAACCAATCAAAAAATCAAAGGCTTTTAAAGTTCTATGAAATTTTGGTCATGCCCTTTCATCCTACATAACAGGCTCCAAAAGACTGTGTGTCCCGAGGGAGCTTTCCCTGCCTCTCTAGGAGGGCGCTTTGTCCCGTACCCGATCCACCTCCAGAAGTGTGTCCATGTCCCTAGGGGACACCATCCGCCACGGTGTAACAATGTCTGTGTTTCCTCATTCTCCTGTCCTTCCCGTGTTGTGAGCTCCTGAAAGGGAGGGTTCATACCCTGCCCAATCGGGTCTTAGAAGCTGTTTTAAAGGCTTCCCGTCCACACTGTCTCCTGGGAGGTTTCTGGGGTCCCGCATTCTCCTAGTTTCCCCCCACCCCCAGTAGCGAATCTCTCTCCATTTCCCTCACCCCCTTACTTGATCTCATCCCAGGCATCTCAATACTCTCATAGCCTGGCTAACTACACTGAGTCTCAGGACCTAAAATATTATTTAAGCACTGACAATTTGATGTCTGATTCCCAAACCTCAGAACCTCTTATAGTTAGTTAGCTGTCCACACAGATGTTTAACATTCAAACTAGTCTGTCCAATTGAAGCCTTCATAGATACAAAGCGGTCGCAACTGGAAGATAAACTCACAAGTGAAATAAGCCAGACCCACGTGTGTAAGTGTCATGTGGTCTTCCTAGAGTAAGAACTCAGAAGAAGAAATAAAAATGGAAAGACATAACACAGTCAAATAGAAAGTGAGAGCTTAAGGATTAAACAACAAAGAGAGCAAGGAGAAAAGTTAGGAAGGATGACAGCCACAAAACCATGCATTTATACACGCAAGATGGTTAAGACAACGTCCTGAGAATCTCCAACAGTTCTTGGAACTAGAGGTGATGGGGAGCGTTCTCACCCTGACTAACTCTATATGTTGATATCTGTGAACTAAGCTACTACACTGAGGAGAGCAATGTGTAATACTAAAACCATGCTTGGGATACCTATCATTTTGCTCTTCTAAATGCATACTGTTTCTAATGTCATACCAACTATTGCTATCCTCTCTCTCAAGTAAGTTTGTTTTTTTTTTTAAACAAAAAAGGTAATAAAAGAGAATAAG
The DNA here is from genome assembly GCA_004027025.1 of Myocastor coypus. Classification (NCBI taxonomy): domain Eukaryota; kingdom Metazoa; phylum Chordata; class Mammalia; order Rodentia; family Myocastoridae; genus Myocastor; species Myocastor coypus. The sequence continues at coordinate 38,365 of PVJA010006223.1, forward strand.
AGACAAGAAAAGAAAAAAGCTAATTCATCTGAACAGAAGCTTTTATTTCCCCCAGTCTACTCTTTCTTTGGTCTTCCCCATCTAAGGACAGTGATCACTATCTTCCTGCAGATATTGAAAACAAACTTCGGCATTATTTTTGACCCTCTTCCTCCCATGACAGCTCTCTCCTGCCCCACTCAAAATATCAGTAATTATCTTTTTTTCCTCCAAAATCAGCTCAAATTTCAAAATACAGTAGGGCCCCAACTTCACTACTGACCGTCACCACCACTGACGTCTCTCCCGGGCAAACCACCGCGGTCTCTTGGAACCCAATCCCTACTTCCAATCTTGACCCCTGTGTAGCCACTGCCCCACCACAGCTAGCAGAGAAAATGGCCACAGTCACAGCTCTGTCCACAGCCTCCTCAGACACTCAGACCCCATCCTTCCACACCACGTGCAAGGCACTCCATGGCTTTGTCCCTGTTCCTCTCCCGCTTTGTCTCCCGAGGCTCTCCTCACCCATATTTCTGTTGTAGCCATACCTGCCACCCGGCTGTTCCTGAAACACCCCAAATTCCCTCCTTCCTTCAAGACTTTGCACTTGCTCTTACCCCAGCCTAGCACTGCTCCCAGATCCTTCTTAGCTTCGCTTGAACACATCAGCCAACACATGTGCACACTTACACTTCCACACAAGCTCCTCTTTCATCCTAACCTTGTATTCACCTGTCTTTCTTCCCAATGCTTATACCACATGACATTATACATTTATATGCTATTTTTAGTCTCTAAAAGAAGAACTTGCCCTCTAGTACACTCTCGATAGTTACTAAATAAAATTAATGAGCTTATCATAATTATCTGGGTCCCTTCATAATTTATAGAGGGTTCTCAGTCCATTCAAACTTGGATGAACAAATTAACAAATTGCTGGTCCAATAGGCATCTGTTTAGGATGAATATATAAAATATGTGTTGCGTTGATTGTATTTTTAATTTCCATTCACATTTTAGATAATTGTGTTCATCTGTACTACAGTATTAGGTTGTCCTAATAATAATGAACAGTGTAACATCTACCGGAAAGTGTGGCTCTATAGTGTGGCAGCGTCACTTGGACTACTCCTGCCTTGCTCGACATTCAGAAGCTAACCTAAATGTGGTGCGGCCAATGCAAGCGCTCATAGTTGTTATTGCACAGTGCGTTCCAGAGGAAGCCCAAGTTTAACTGAGGGCTAGAGAGGAACGGTTGGGGGAAGGTGGTGAAGACAGAGGGTCACTCGTGCTTGTTGCAAGTGTATCTACAAAGTATCTCTGGACTTCCCTTTGCTATCCCACTTCCAGGGTAGACTCAAGACATCCTAGAGCTTCCAGTTCTTTACTTTGGGGTTTTATAGTGGACTCTTTACTGGTAAAATGTTCTTCCCAGTTAAAATTTCACATGGAAGGGCTGACAAGATAGCTCAGTGGACTAAGGGCCTGTTTCAGCAAGCACAGGGACCAGGGTTCAATCCCTGGTCCCGCATGCCAAGCATTCGGGTGTGGTGGCACACACCTGTAATCTCAGTGCTGGGAGAGGCCGAGAACCGGAGGATCACTATGAATCCGAGCTACATAATCAGACCCTGAACCAAAATACATAAATAATAATAAAAAAATTTTTTCACATGAAATATGACAGAAAGATGAAACTTCTACTTGGCTTTAGCTGGGTTTTATGTTGGTTAGAGTGTATGCATGCCTTAAATCAGTGTGCATGGGTATGTGGAATAACCCAAGCCAAGTGGAAACCTGCTTACGATATACTCGACCTTCCTCTTTCCTCATCTTCTGTACTGAATTGAGTTCCATCTAAGGGTCTTTCTTACAACACTCATCTCTCCTAGAACTTCTTTGTCAAAAGCCATCGAACTTGGGAATTCACTTTAAGCCAATCTTTGCAAACCCAGGTGGCCTCTGCAGGAAATATGCACAATTCATGGAAAAGAGAAGAGTCTAATATTTCTATCAGCTGAATGAGATGGAACAGGGAGTTGTTTGCGCAGAGCACTGAGAGTCAACTCTAACTTTTTCCACCACCCTGGACTCCTCACATCCCTAACAGCCAGAACAGGGCGTGAGGGCCAAGGCAGGGAAACGCATCCCAGCCAGAAGTGGGCAGGGACAACATAAAAGTAAGGCGTGAATAAAAGCCAAGCCCCAGGCTTGCAGAGGGCTGTGACATAGTTCTGTCCATTTGGGAAAATGGACTCAGGAGTTGCTTTTGCTCCCCTTTGAGAGTCCATTAAAAAAAAAAAAAAAAGATGTTTCTTTTTCTGTCAGCGCAAGAAACCCGGAAGTCACTCTCGAGGGACCACAAAGCAAACCACCACATTCTTAACCTTCGTTAAAAATACACAAGAAGGTCATAAAAGAGGGAGACAGAAGTGAACCAGTGAAGTCTCCCCTTCCATTTCTGCACTCAGAAATCCCAATTTCCGTGAGCCTCTCATCCTCTAGCCACTCTTTATGGGGTGGGGCAGCTGCAGGTGACAGGAGGACACAGCACAGAGCCAGTGGCCGGCACCCTGTAGACAACGCCTTCTGCAGTCCACCCCCGGGTCCTGGACAGGCCAGCTCCCCCGGGGCCTCTAGGGGTGGAGGGACCAATCTCAAAGCCAGATGTACTACACAGATGATAAATTCTGAGCTTCTGTTCTAGGAGAAACAAACGCTGATCAACAGAGAAAGGAAGGTACGCGCGAGTGACCAGGGGAGCGTAAGAAAGGCCTGCCCCAGGGCTGGGAACGGCCTCTGCTTGCTGGGCACAGCCCCCGAATCCCCACTGCGGAGCAGCGCACCAAGGCTGCCTCCAGCGCAGGCCCCAGCAAGTGGGCTTCCCTAAATGAACCTGTTAGCTTGTCAAGGCCTGGTTCCCAGGCTCCCCGCGCTATGCCGCCATGCCGGGTAGGAAATGCTTCATCGGTTGGCTAGCCAATGCCCTCTAGCGCTGGGCTTGAGATACAGCAGCTTCTGGGATAGCTTTCGCAAAATCGACTACCTCTCCCTTTTTCTGTGGGGATAAATAGCAAAGCTGGCTCTGAGACTTCTCGAGATAGTGGCTGTCTAGGTTTTCGGGTGTCCTGTTGTGGCCTGTTTTGGAACCATGGCGGCACGGAGGCAGGTCAGGAACAAAGACTCTCAGGGAAGGACAGGTGGGAAAACGCCGCAGGAAGGGCCTCCCTGGTTCATCCAACGGGCACTTTTGTTATCCGAAACGGGGGGGAGGGGGGTGGGGGGGGCTGATAGCCCAGTGGACTAAAGCTCCAGCTTAGGCAGAGCCCTGGGACCTGGGCTCGATGCACCCCAACTCCGCAAGCTCCCGGGGTGCGCTGAGACAGTGACTGAGACTGGGCGTGGTGGCGTGGGCCTGTAATCCCAAACAACGTTTGGGAGACTGAAAACAGGAGGATCCCTAGGAGTCCGATCCATGTAGAAAGACCGTGTAGACTCTGTACTAACTACATTAAAAAAAAAAAAAAAAACCTGTTTGAATATCACAAATTCCTGTAGATCAAA
>PVJA010006223.1:42010-74530 GCA_004027025.1 Myocastor coypus
AAAAAAAAAAAAAAAAAAAAAAAAAAAAAAAAAAAAAAAAAAAAAAAAAAAAAAAAATTCAAAGCCAGTCTGAACTGCAAAGTAAGACCCGGTCTGAAAAAGACTAAATAAATAAATAAATACAAAAATTAATAGCAGGTGCCTCTACATTAAGCCAAAAGGAACAATTCTGGGGGCCCAGCAGGATGGTTCAGTGATCTAAGGCGTCTGCTCAGGAAAGCTTGGGTGGTTGTAGACACCGCGGTTCGATCCCCAGCCCCACATGCTGAGCCAGCCCTGCCCTTATGGCAGGCTGAGCAGGCCATAAAAATAAATAAACAAACGAAAGTTCTCAAACAAGAAAAAAATAAAATAAAAATTAAAAAATTCTTTAAAAAGAAGGGAACAATTCTATATTCAACCATCCAGAAAAAGCAATTTACAACCAAATGAACATATAACCGTTCCTGACTTGAGAGCCTGTAGCAGAGTGTGCGGAGCAGAAGAGGCGCTGAGAATCTCTAGGAAACAGTGAGCGAACTCCTGGATGAGGAACCAGGGTGCTGTCACAAAAGATCTGTACGCATGCGTGGGACATGGGCAGGACCGAGGCACGTGAGGATCGCGCAGCGCCACAGCGCAGGAGCAACCAGCAGACGTGAGCGCGCCAGGAGCCAGGCAGAGTGCGCAGAGCTGCGTAGTCGCGCAGACCCCTCTTCCCCAGGGACTGCGGCCCATAACGTAAATAACGAGTATGACTAAGAGACCTCTGAAGGGCGCACCAGGAGGACTGGGGTTATATTGAGTCTTGTGGGGAGAAGCAAAGGATTCTGAAAGAAACAGGACTGAGGCTGGTACCCCTGGGGTGTCCTTGCTGCAGGAAGCTGTTGCTGCGCTTCCATAGCCATCCCGCCTTGGGATTACGAAATGCACATCGCGCATCTGCTTCCCTCTGCAGACCCTTCTGCGCTACTTCGTGCTTTGACTTAACATTTAATAGAAAGCAGGAAAAAAAAGGAAAATTTTCTACAGTACAACTTCTCTGAGTCCAAAACGGCCCCCACTTAAGGAAGAATCTGGCTCCTGAGAGAGGGGCCGTTAAGTTCTGGGAGAGGCAGGACTTCCGCAACAAGAAGTCAGCCGCCCTTCTCTGGACAACCCCTGGACTGTCACTCCTGCTGGAGGGCATCCAGTCTCTTAATGCAGATTGGGGGACTGGGTCTCAGGACGCGATCCCAGCTGCCACCAAGAGCAAAGCGACCTTCTGTGCAGCCTGAGCAAAAGATTCCACAATGGCCAAAATTGGTTCCTGATCCGCTGGTAGGAATGGTTAGTGCACAACTAATAAAAATAACAGCTGATATTAATTGTCACGGTGTACAATTAATAAAAATAAGTTAGCTCATATGAATCTTCACGGGGCTCGGGTGAGGCAGGACTGAGATTTGAATCCACCAGTTACCTCTTCCCTTGAGGTCAGACAAACCTGATTAAACTGGATTCTCTTTCCAAACTTGTTTGTTTACTTTTTAGTTTTTATCTTCCTTAGCTTGTTATATTCCCCCTCAAATATACACTCACCGCAAGTGAAGTCTTCCTCCGTTACTTACTCTGTGGGAATGAGGCCGCAAGACACGTCCAGAAATGTTTTATCACATAATTGGATTCATGAGCAAATAAATAAAAGATGTCAAAGAGTCACATTCTCACAACCTGGCCTGTCATCTACGTCAGCACTGGGTGATGAGTCAGGGTGACTTTTCTGTGTTGAAATTATTTTACTCTCCCACATCCTAAGGCTCGTGAACACACACTGAAAATGATTACAGCAGCCTTGTTTAAAAGCACGAGGTTGGGGTGCTGGGGAGATAGCTCCAAGGCACAAGTGCCTGCTGGGCAAGTGCAAGGCTGTGAGTTCGAACCCTGGTCCCCCCAAAAAAATAAAAATAAAAATACAAATAAAAATAAAAGCACGAGGTTACTGGGTTTGGCAGCATAGGCCTGTAATCCCAACATTTGGAGGCTGAGGCAGAAGGATCGCCATGAGTTCAAGACCAGTCTGGGTACTACATAGCTAGATTCTGTCTCAAAAAAAAAAAAAAAAAAAATATATATATATATATATATAATATATAATATATAATATATATAATATATAATATATAAATATATATATAATATATAATATATAATATATAATATATAATATATATATAATATATAAATATATATATAATATATATAATATATAATATATATATAATATATATAATATCTCACAATGTCTTGTTTTCAGATTTCTAATTCTGAGTTCTGAGTGCTTTGTCTAGGCATAATGTTTGTTTTCCTAATTATATTAAGGGTTTGTACTATCTCTATTTCTCTGATGCTATGTTCTAGAGTCAAAAACAATCTTAATTCCTTAAATTATGCATTATTCAAAAAACATTCATAAGGGCCAACATGATAGCTCAGCAGACTAAGTGCCTGCTTAGGCAAGCACAGGGACCAGGGTTCAATCCCCGGTCCTGCACACCATGCCGGCCCCACCCCCAGGGCACGCTGAGCCAAGGACCAAGTCCAGGCAAGATGGTGCACACCTATAATCCCAGCGCTGGGGAAGGCGGAAAACAGGAGGACCACTACCAGTCCAAGCTGCATAGAGAGACCCTGTACCAAGTACATAAGCCAAAAAAAAAAAATAATAATAATTATGTACTCTTCAAATAATGAGATTAGTTAAGAGGAAAAATAACAAAGAAGTAATCGCCTTAATATGCACCATGTGTAAGCCTCCTAAGAATTATGAATAATGACTAGGAAGTGTAAACTGTTCGTTTCTCGGGGAGCACTGTACTGCAGGGCTCGGCAGATTAACTTGCAAGACGCCCGGGGAGACATGAGCATCTGCACTGACGCGGGGCACTCTGTGTTTGTCAAGGGAAACATCATTAGAAGCTACACTCACTTCCCTCCGGACACTTTATATTGGATTAACTGGCAGGCAGAGCCCTAAATTTTTCTCTCCTCAATGAAAATGAATTTCATATGACATTTGAGATTTCATTTCAAATTCATTTCATTTCATAAAAAAATTGTCAATAGTAAACATGTTGTTAACCAAACTTTTGAAAAGCCACAGAAAGTGGATGTTAAATCTTAAATGTCAATTGTAGGCATAAACTTGGCCGTCGAGGTTCCACTCTATCCATTTCGTTCACTTATCCCCTTAATAACACTCTACACCGAGGTCTTTTTGATAAAATAAAGCTCTCAGGCCGCAGATCAGAGCCATTTCCTCTTTCTCCAGCCCAGCAATGGCGGAGAAAATCTCCTTATTATGCTCAGAATAATGGCTCTGTGTGTATTCGAAGACCAAGGAAATCTTCAACCTTGTTGTCCTCAGACCATACACCCAGATTTTTTTTTCATACACTCAGATTCTAACTCCTTTCATATCTGGCCTTTTTTTTTTTCTCCCCTTTTTAATGAGAAACTTCTTAGGAATTCACTTCCAGTCGATTATCACAATTTGCCTCAAACCTATAGCCAGCAACTGTAGCTTTTGCAATTTTTTCACAAGAATGGCTACCTTGTCTCTGTGTCTAGGTACAGTCTTAACAGGATGAAGAGGATTAGACTGAAGAATACTTTAGAGCAATTCTATCTTTTGTTCTTTTTTCCCTTAGTATTCAAATTCATTCAGGTCACCTTAAGTACACGCACAGAATGGAACTCACCAACCTGAGAGGACCGCATGTAGCTTCCAACATTTTAATAAACCTCCATCAAATTCCTCTGGGTTCATCTATGCTATAATATCAACTAATGGTTTTCAAAAGACAAGATTTCCTTGTTTCTAGAATTAATGTAATTATGAGTTCCTCATATAACCTTGTATAACCACATGTGCCATGCTGCAGGACATGCCTACTTCTTGGTTTCCTCGGTTGGCACACTTTGGACATTATAGGAGATATCTTGGTTGCTGTGGTAACCATGGACCGCTGTGCTTTATAGTACTAACACAGGGGCCTGGCAGGATGGCTCAGTGGTCTAAAGTGCCTGCTTAGGAAAGCTTGGGCGGCTGCAGGGACCGCGGTTCGATCCCCGGCACCACATGCTGTGCCAGCCCTGCCCTCAGGGCAGGCTGAGCCGGCCATAAAAATTAAATAAACAAATATAGTACTAACACACCATCATTTTAACAGATAATCTGGTATCACTGGGATTCATTTAGCAGGTTACAAATCACAAACCACCCTGACTTACTCTCCCACTTCATTCTCTTAACCAGTTAACTTACACCCATCTTCCTGAGGATTAGATACGTTGGCAAATTCCCACTTACCAACCTCACCAGTTACTATAGGTTGAATTCCATTAGCACAAAAAATATTCTATACCAGAAGATCTAGAAAGCAGTGGATTTTTGTGTACCCAGGGAGAAACTTTGGGCTTCAAATGATAAACAGCAAGGTCCCTACAAGAAACCACAAGTCATTTTGGTCCTAGCTACATTGCTAATTGTCTTCGTTGCTCTTCTCTCATTGCTGGGACAAATACCTGATCCCCAAGATGAAGAAAGAAAGGTTTCTTTAGCTCCCAGTTAGTGGAGGTTTCAGTCCATACTCAGCGGGCTCCAAGGCAGAGCAGCACATGGCAGAGGGGTGGCCTTTCCTGGCAGCAGCGAAGAGCAGAGAGCCAAACGAAGGAGTGGCAGGAAGGGCAAGGGAGGGCAGGTCCCTCTCCTCCTCATATTGCCTTCAGGCTCTCTGCCCCAGGCTGGATGTACCACTCACCCCCATAATCCCAGCAGTACTCAGACCCATAATCCCAGCCTTGGATCATGAATCAATCACAAATTCCAGAAGCCACCTCATGCCCTATGGCTGCAAGAGACCTTGGTGGGACAACTAGACACAAACCATAACACCAGCTAATCTGAAATATAGTAGTATACACACAGCAAAATGACTCACTTCACCTTGTGTCTATTTCTGTAGGCTGCTCCAAGAGCAATCTCCAACTGGTCAACATTATCCAAGTGTTAGCTCCTAAGGCGATGTGAAGAGGGTAGAAGGGAATTGGGAATACAAATAAACAGATGCACAGCTTTCAATGCACCCATGTAACCCAAAGAAACCACTGCACCTGCCTTCCGTGTCACAAGAACTTGGCAAATCCACCCCAGTTTTCCTTCTTGGTACCATCACTGCCTCCGTTTCCCCACCTTTCATGATCTCATGTGCAGTTTAGAAGCCTGTTTCCTGGAAGTAAAGCAGGGAATTCTACGAGGATAACTTAGCTTCGCTCTGATGGCCAAGATGCGGTTACCCCCACAAACTGCAACTAGCTCAGAGTCCCCACAGGCAGAAAGTGAAACATCTGGAAGGTAGAAAGGATCAGACAGGAGGATCCCCGCTGAAAGATGAGATGCGTACATTTTCCTTTCTCCTTGTGGTGCTTAAAACTAAGAGAAAAATCAAAGAAAAAAAAAGTTGCTCATTCTTACTTTGCTTTTTTGTGTGTCCTCTCCATTCCTCCTTTAAAAATTCCTCCACCTGTCTTAGTGAGAAGTTCTCCTCTCCCCGCTCAATTACTTCTTCCTGGTGAATCCCACAGGAAGGGCGAACCACGTGTCCAAGGCGACAGCATGCTACCTGGAGAACTGGCTCGTGTCGAGCCAGACATCATGCTAAGGCTACTTAAATTTTATCCTTTATCAAAACAGACTCGGGAGATAGCGTAATGGGGTGTGTGAGAATCTTAGAAATTCAGCCACCATGCAAGGAAAGCCAAGGACTGCGTATTTCTTCTCTCGTGAATTAATCAGCGATTCCAAAGAAATTATAGGAACCTGCCCTGGAGCACAATGTCTATCCAACCTATGGAAAGAGAAAATTAAGTCAATGTTTTCTGTGTTTATTCAAGGCCAAGGTTTTTTTGGCCCCCAGTCCTTGGTCCTTTTCCCAGCAAGATCCACTGTTATTCTTAGTTTGTGACAGATAGCGAGCTTTTTCTAGAACTCCCCCAACTTTCTGCTCTTGTTCCCCTGAGCATCAAGGCTCAGAAGTGAGTTGATTCAGTCTATTCTAGGAAGAAAGGTGATCACAGGAGGCCCCTGCTCCTCGGAACCCAGGCCTGGGCGACGTCACTGCACTACACAGGAGAAAGGCTTCTGAAAGCTGGGTCTCCCGAGTCCTGGTCTGTTAGAAATAGTAGGCACTGAACGAGAGAGAGCTGGCTGGTCTCCGAGAAGTTCTAAGGGTTCTTCAGACTAAAAAAGATGGATGTCTTCACTTGCCTTTAAAACCACCAGCCCTTTATACATACTGTCACACTGACAAATATGCAAAATCTCAAAGAATAAAACCAGAGCTTTTTCTCATACACCATTCTAAGACATTCTAAGTTCACATGTCTGCGTCGTTGCGGTCAGTGTCTCAAGGCAATAAAGTTTCCAACCTTCCTCTTCCTCCACCTCCTCTTTCTCTTCCTCCTCCTCCTCCTCTTCCTCCTCCTCCTCTATTGTCTCTCAGCTGTATAATGTCCCCTTAGAATGTGTTTGTCCCCTCTGCCAGGACACTCCTCCAAATGAGACAAGTCCATACGCCACCTGCCTAGTGCTTGTACACAGCACTTGTTAATAAATGTTGGTTATATTATATAGTTGGAGCCAATGGCAATACAAAATATAGGAACTTTTCTATGGCCTGCAATATAGTAGATGTCCCAATGATGAGAATTGCTCTGTGCATCTCCCATGGATGTACCCAAGATCATTTTAAACTAGAAACATGGGATTAGCATGTCCTAGTCCCACTAATAATCTTATTAGAGTATGCACCTGTCATCTCAGCTTCTTGGAGGCTATGGCAAGAGGATTGTTTTGCTCACACGTTTAAAACTAGCCTAGGTAGTATAGTGAAAGCTCATCTCAAAAAAAAAGAATGCATTAAAGAGAGGAGAACAAAGGCAGAGGAAGGCAGTACTTCTGAGAACTCCTCTGCCCCTCTGTCAGAAAGCACCTAATCTGTGTTCCTCAGTTCTGTGAACCCAGAGAGCACAAAGGAGTCAAGGAAGGAGACAGAGATATCAACAGTCCCTCCTGCTCTGAGCTCACCTACCACTGTTGAATGATGTCTTAGTTACTTTTTACTCGTTGCTGGGACAAATACCCGACACTCAACATGAAGGAAGGAAAGGTTTATTAGTTCACAGATACGGAGGTTTCAGTCCATATTTGGCTGGCCCAAGGCTGAGTGGAAAAGGGCAGAGAGCATCCAGTTCATAGTGGCAGAACAGCAACAAAATGGTGGCAGAGGCAGCCAACCAAACACGGCAGCAGACCAACAGCTACAGCTTGAGTCTGTCTCTCCGTCTCTCTTTATATTGCATTCAGGCTCTCCACCTTAGGATATCCGCCCTAGACCACACCCATAGTCTCAGCCTTACTCAGACCGATAATCCCATCAGTACTAAAACACAATCCCAGGGATCACGAATCAAGTCTCAATCTATAGAAGCCATGCTCCATGATTGCATGAGGCTTTGAGGGGACAACTAGACATAAACCATAACAAATGACAAGTGACTAGAAGGTGTCAGACCAGAGTCTGAAGACCAGAGACCATGAAGCAGCTCTCTGGTTTGTCTCCCTTAGAAGTCAGAGTGCAGGTTACCTGTGGTCCTCTGCCTCATTCCTGTAGGCTTCATGGAGGGCTGGGCATAATTGCAAAGTAGGAGCAAAGGCCAGCCCTCTGGAGCACTGGTTCTGAAAGGACCTGTGCGTCTAGGAAAGAGATCCAGGCATCCCCGGCCATTAGGGTTCCACCCATCTTCTCTGTGCTAAACGCCCTCCATTGATAGTTCTTCCTTAATGTTGCACAGTGTGTTCCAGCATCTCCATCAAAGCTCACAGTTGGGCATGACATGGTTAGCCCTTATCCTGCTCGGTCACCATCTCAAGTAACCTACAAAGGTACACAGAAGGGACATGCTCAGTAGGTTGAGTACTGCCCCCCAAAATCTCTGCATTACCCCTTGTACAGTGCCTTGCTTACAGGAAAATTAGTAGCTGAGGAGTTTCCTACAAATGTTCTTTTCTTTATTTCATCTTTCTTTCTTTCTTTCCTTCTTTCTTATGTTGAAACTACCCTTTCTGTGACTGAGCTGATAGGCTAGGTATGGAGGGGAGCCCATCAGGGTAGTTTCAACATGAGTAGACCACAACTTCTTATTATTGTTTCTATGAGAGACAGATAGAGAGAGAAAGAGAGAGACAGAGACAGAGACAGAGAGACAAAGAGGCAGCAACAAGATAGAGAGACACAGAGAAACAGATAGAGACAGAGACAGAAAAACAGACAGAAAGACAGAGACAGACAGACAGAAAGACAGAGAGAGACAGAGAGACAGAGAGACAGAAAGACAGAGACTAAAAGAGAGACAGATGCAGGCGCTGCAACTCTCCTAGTGGAACAAGAAAGAGAGGACACATTAATATATCCCTCAAGCATTATCCTTCAAGGTCACCACACAGCTGTTTTTCCAAATTAGGGTTCAGTGTCATTCTTAAAAGATGACTTCAACATGCTGGGTTTGTTTTTTTTTTGTTTTGTTTTGTTTTTTTGTTTTGTTTTTTTTTTTTTTAAAGAAAAGATATTATCCATGAAAGCGCTTTAAAAGTTTTTGCATAGCTTCTTTTCCTGGTCCAATTTCACTCAACTCTGAAAGCCTTTAAAAAATACTCTGTTGGGCTTACTTAGCACCACAAATCTCTCTAATGTAATTTTGCCTCGAAACCAGGTATCTAGGAAATTACCTGTCTCCTTGACAACGGGATGCAGCAGAGGTCCCCAGGAAGCTAATCTTCGTTCACCGCAACACCTCCAAGAAATTACAAATCACATAATGTGCGTGAAAGCATTTTGTGTGCTGGAAAGCACTAGGCAATGTTATTGTTTCTTATTAGCAATAAATCACTTTATATATTCGATGTGATCTGAGCCTAAAGGAATGTAATGTGCAATTAGCCACACACTACAGCAAAATCATAATACCAGAGACATCCCCTCTCCCCAACAGTGCATCTCTAAGACTGCGCTTAATCGTGTTTGTTCTTTCACACATGCATAAGCAATATGGGCTCAGAAGTGAAGGGTCTCGGCTTCATGAGCTACAACTTACACCTACAGCTCTCTCTTTCCTTTTATGGGTAGAAATGCCTTCGCTGTTAGCATTATCTCAGCAGCTGGGCGGGGAGGGACCTCCCCAGCATGTATCATCCTGCTGCAACACCAAGAATTTTTTTTTATCAAGCATGTAAATCCATTTTTTATAACCTTAGAAATATTCACAATGAGAACATTTGGATATTAAAACACTCTATTCTAAAGACGTAATGTAATTGTACTGTTTGCTGTTGATACGATGCCTCAAGCAATTGGTTGCCTAGAAAAATCTAAATTTGTTCTGCGCCAAGTTCATAGAGTAGCTAGCCTAGTAGTCTCCTGACTGCAGAAGCTACAACCCAAGGCCCCAGTGTGTACATGACACTGCCAGTTGTACTGTGTCCTATAAATACCATGTTTATTGCTAAATATCCATACCTATGATAAAGTAGAACATCAATTAGATGCAGTAAGTTATTAACAATGGCTAATAATAAAGTAGAATAACTACAAAATATAGTGTAACAGAAGTTACTCAAATACAGTCTCTGTCCAAATATCTTATACTGTACTCACGATTCTTGTGATGATATTAAATGTTATAATGCTCAGGCCCTGGAGATAGCTCAGTGGTCTAAGTATCTACATGGCAAGCACAAGGACCTGGGTTCAATCCCTGGGACCACATACTGTGACTGCCCTGAAACCCTGACTGTGCCATGCAGGCCGCATATGCAGGGTGTGGTGGTGGTGCACACCTGTAATCCCAGTCCTGGGGAGGCTGAGATAGGAGGATCACTACAACTCCAAAAAAATATTGAACAGGGGCCTAGCAAGCACGAAGACCCAGGTTTGATCCCCAGCACCACAAGCTGTGCTACCAAGGCAGCCACCAAAACCAGGCATGGTAGTGCATGCCTATAATTCTAGCACTTGGGAGGCTGAGACAGGAAGAACACTCCAAGTCTTAACTGCACAGTGAGACCCTGTGCAAATAAATAAATAAATAAATTTTTTTTAAAAAATTAAAAATAAAATGTTATAATGCTCACACAGTGAGAAAAAGTTAGGAAAATGGTAGTCACTGGGACACAGTGTTAAGCTACTGTGTAAGGGTCACTTAATTTTCATCTTATTTTATTTTCCTGCATTACAACAAAGCTGTTTATTTGCGATCAGTGTTTGAGACTCTGTACATTCTTCACAAATTTAATTTTACATAACCTGATATTCTCTTTAAACTAAAACCTTGAACTGCTAGACTTTTATTCCCCTAGCACATAATGGCTGGTATGCATTATTTTCCAGATTTTCTAGAAATGAGGTACCATTTCACAGAACTGGGCTTTTTTTGTTTGTTTGTTTTGTTTTTGTTTGTTTGTTTGTTTGTTTTGGTCTCTTTTCAAGTTTTAGAGAACTAAATTAGAGCCAGCACCTTCCTTATCAGTAATTGACCAGGAATGCTCCTTAGAGGGTTTACTAGATGGAAAAGAGTCCTTCTCCGACAATGCAGAAATCTGGCCAAAGACTGATGGTCTCAGTGCATGCTGTGCACTATGGGTAATGTCTTCTTGTTGCTAGACAATCATATATCTCACAGCATCAGCCCGGTCTCGCTCACAAGGATCATGAAGACCAGGATGCCCAAGTAGACCAGTAGTATTCCAGATGCCAAACACTCCATGACTCATCTCCGGGCCTCTCCAGTGACCAAAGGTCTATTACAAGTACCTATAGACTTTTCACATAGAAGCTCTAGTGGCCATCCTTTGGATGGTGGCTATGTGAAAACTCTGTTGCACAAATCACGTAGAATGCGAAGACCTGTTACAAAAGATTTTAATCCATCTGGCCTTGCCTGAAACCACTGGGCATGTCAGAGAGACGCCAAGGCATTCGGGCACTTCTGCCCGTCTAGTAAGTCCGGAGGATCTTTAATCGCAACATTTTCTCCATCCTTCTTCTCCAGTTCATCCCTAATTAGAGAGGAAGGAAATACCACCTTCAAAGTTAGCATGGGCTCTTTTGTATTCCGGATTATAATAGATGCCTCATCTACACACTGTTCCGCTTGGTATTTTTCTTCTGTAAGTTTGTGAATCTGAATGGGAAGATTGTCTTTGACTGTGTTTAACAAGGTCTCTGTAGGTTTGTCTCTGCACATTAAAACCAGTTCCAAGTCCATATCATCCTTAATCGGCAAGCCTGGGGCTGGTGAAATAGCTCAGCGGTCTAAAGCGCCTGCTTAGGCAAGCTTAGGCAACTGCGGTTCAATTCCTACCAGCCCCATCCCCAGGGCATGCTGAGCCGGCCATAATATACATAAATGAAGTTAAAAAAAAAATCAGCAAGCCTTTTGCAACCAGGCCAATCCTTACACTACACAATGTCCAGCCAGTTTGGTCCCTGGAATAGTTTTCTACAACCTCATCTTTCTTCACATCCGTCTCGTCCTGTTTTTGTGTCTTTGTTTCATCCAGCCCATCTGAGCCATGCTTAAGAGTACACTCAACAGTAGACACCACATGGTGAACAGCTTCACGCTCCTCTGGAGATGGATAGAGGATTGAATGTTTCACCTTCACATTGCTTTCTACAGTGTTTTAGCTTCTTTTTCCGATCCTTTCCTCCCTTTCTTGTCGTCTTCACTGGACCCTGTTCTGGGTGGCAGTACCTCCTCCGAAGCCTGAGTCCGCTGACAGCCACTCAGCATCAAATACAGCGAAGACGTTTGAAAACTTTTCTCTGGAATACATGTGCGCCGCCATGCTCTGTGCGCGCCCGGTTCCCGCTCCTGCTCCACCACCAATGCCACCTCGCCTGCCCACATCTTTGGCCCCTCAACCCAGCAGCGGTGGCTGCTTGCCCTGGTGGCACTCTCATCTCCAGTCCTTGCTCTGGTGGCGGCGGCAAGCACTTGGGGCCTCCTGGTGAGTCCATCCAGGTTGCTTAATTTTTTTTTTCATTTTATTAGCTTTAATAAGAAATAACAATGAGAGTTGCAGAACACGTTGGTAGGACAGCCACAGTGCAATGCATATTGTGGTCTTCATCGTAGTTGTTCAGCATACAAGGTGCAGACATGCTAACTTTTCTAAACATTATTGGTGCAAATCTTTCTTCTCATTGAACTAAGAGAAAGTAGTTGTTCACATAGCACAATATTCCATAATAGTAGTGGGTTATCGGCAGAACTGGCAATGTCGGAAGCTTTTGACTCAAGCCTTTTACAGCTCAACATACTAATCTGGCTTTACTTTTTATACCTCGTAGTTAAACTTTTCTGCTGAGTGGTTAAGGCCAAGTTAAAGCAAGACCTATATAACGAAACATGTAACTTTTGTATCAGACAAGGTCAGTCTAATTCCCTTAGGATTTATCCTAAAACCATGTACAGCATTTTGTAGAACTTTTGGCAGTATCAGTCATCTGGACCAACCATAGCCATTGCTTGACCAGTTTACTCTTTGTGAAAGCCTGAGAGAATGTTTTCTCTCTAGGTGATTCTCCTTAGGCACACTATACATCATCAATCCCCGTGGCCCCATAATCTCCTTGAACAGAAAATGTGGGACTCCACTGAGTTATAGGATGTTACAGCACAGGTTCTCTTATGTCCCAAGTCCTCACTGACCTTGACGGGCTAAGGCCAAAATATGAGCAATCCTTGTTGTAGACCTTCTGTTTCTCTAATTTTTGGTCTATAAAGTTACATTCTTAACCCTCCAGAAGAGAAGCTTCATGATACCATTACTCTATAACATAAGTACTTGAGCTTAACATCACTGTCTTTCTGAATATTAAAGGCCTTAGACTTAACATGGAACCAATATTTTCTATCAGTCATTGACATTCTAATAAATCCCTCCAGAATGTGATTTTAAAAACTGTCACACATTTTTACACAGAAATTTATAAATCTAAGCATATACTAAACTGTAGCCGATCAATCCTATGGCATTTTTCCTTGTCTCTTATTTTCTTTCATTACCCTTGTTTGTTTGTTTTTTTTAAACAAACACTTACTTCAGCGAGTATAGCAGTAATTGAAATTACATTAGAAGCAGCACACATCTGAAAGACTGGAATGACAGGCATTCCAAGCATGGTTTTAGTCTTACATACTGCTACTCTGAGTGTCAAAAGCCTGATGGACATTCTTAGGAGCATTGTCTAATTCATCCCATATATCAGGGTTACTTAATTTTTAAAAGCCTGGTAATATTGTGACAGTCATTCTGATGTCTGGGACGACAATTAAGAGAGAAATGAGGAGGTAATGTAGACCACGTGGACACACTGGATAACAAAATGCTTCACTTCCTGAAGTGGACGCAGTGGGAAGGAGTGAGATTTCATCACATTGCTCACGATGGAATGCAAAACTTATAAGTGGCTTGTTTCTGGAATTCCCCATTTACTATTTCCAGGCCACAGAAAGCGAAACCGTGGACAAAAAGGGATTACTGCGAATACTCATAGAAGAGATCCAGAATTTATTTGTTTGGTAGATCTTTTTTATTCGTCATTTTCTTATCACTGAGATGAAATTCCCTACACCCACAACTTAAAGACCTAGAGGTGTCTTCTGGTTCGAGATCAGTCCACAGGCATCCGGCCGCAAGACAGAGAAAAGGGTGGGAGGAAGAGGCCAAGGAAAGCTACCCAACCCGAGGCAGCAAAAGAGAAGCCGGAAGTGAGAGAGGCAGATACATCTTCCCAGTCACCTCCTGCACCCCATGACTCCCATTACAGTACCACCACTGCCTGACAGCACCCCAGGACCCCAGAGCCCCATCTCTGCACAAATGAGATTTGGAGGGCTGTTCTAGATTTAAATCATGATTTTGTTTGTTTGTTTCCTACTCTGACTTATGAAATTAGTACTCAATATTATTCCCACCTGAGACAATCTCCCAAAGACTCTCAATACCATCACAATTTCAGAAGTGACCGAGGTCAGTCTCTGTGCAAAAACAGTTCCCCCTCATTGCATCAAACTGTCGCTTCGCACTTATGCGGCCCTCGCAGATGCACTTTGGCTTTCTTTCTCTTTACTTCATTGGTACATTTCATTTATACATACTGCTAGCACTCATCACAGGAATTTGCACCTGTATATGGTGTATCCTACATCTCTTTTCCCATTCCCTCCTCTCCCTTCATATCCCCTTTTCCCTCTTTATTAACAGAACCTTGGCTTCCGTTTTTCCTTGTCTTGTATTTATTTCCTTCCCTTTCTTTCCCCCTCCATTTCTTATTCCCCTTCTCATTTGCTTTCCATTCCTGATACCTGCTTTGCATTTGGGTCCTTATTTATGATTTAGGGGGCCAGTGAGATAGCTCAGCAGTCTAAAGCACCTGCTTAGGCACGCTTAGCCAACCTCAGAGAACTCGATTCGATCCCTGGCACCACATGCTGAGCCAGCCCTACCCCCAGGGCAGGTGGGTTGGCCATAACATAAATAAATAAAGTTTTTTAAAAATATGCTTTAGGCTTCGCATACCAGAGAAAACATGACATTTGAACATGTGTGTCCTATTTATTTTACTTAAGAATATGGTCTCCAGGTGCATCTGTTTAGCTAAAAGTGTCTCAAGTGTATCCTTCTCTGTGGCAGAGTACTACTCCTTTGTATAATAAACCACATCTTTCTCCATTCATCAACTGATAGGCATTTTGGATGTTTCTTTGTCTACTATGAACTGTGAGCCTATAGACATATGTGAAAATATCTCTATGGTATGATGTTTTTAATTCTTTTGGGAAGATACCAAAAAGGAGAATACCTGCATCAAATGGAGCCTCTAGTTTTAGCATGTGGAGGGCGCTTCACCCTGACTTCCACAGTAGTCACGTCAGCTTACACTTCCACTGACAGTGGAGAAAGTTCCTTTTCCCCCACAGCCCTGCCACCCTTTGTTATTGGCCAATTTTATAATAGCCATTCTATCTGGAGTAAGATGGAACCTCAGTGTTGTTTTAATTTGCATTTCTTCAATGACCAATGATGTTGAACATTTTTTTCATATATTTATTTGCTGATTCTAATTATTCATCTGAAAAATGTCTGTTCATTGCAGATGCCCATTTTTGGACTGGGTCTTTAATTTAGAGGGCTTGATTTTTTTTTTTTTAGTTCTTTATATATTTTAGATATTAGTCATTGGTCTGAGGTACAGCTGGCAAAAAAAAAAAAAAAAAAATTTACCCATTCCATGTGTTGACTCTTTTCTCTATCAGTGGTTTATTTTGCAATACAAAAGCTTTCTAATAACATGAGATCCCAGTTGCTGACTTTTTGTGATGGTTCCTGTGCAATCAGGGCCACTTTCACACAGTCTTTGCCTATACTGATGTCTTCAAAAATTCTACCTTATCTATTATCCAGCAGATTTATTGTTTCTGCTTTAATATTTAGATCTTTGGTCCCTTCCAATTTTAGTTGAGTGCATAGTGAAAAATATAGATCTAGTTTAATATTTGCAAGTGTAAAGCCAGTTTTTCAGCACCTTTTATCATATGTGGTCCCTTTGTCAAATATAGAGTGACTAAGGGTGTTTGTAGTGTCTCCACAGCTTCCAGTTTGTTCCACTGATCATCAGATCTGTTTTGTTTCCCTTTTTGTTTTTCCAGTACTCTGCTGGTTGTATCACAGTAGCTTTTTAGTATAATTTCAAGTCAGGCATTGTGAAAACCCCTACCTTTCCTTTGGTGCCTAGAAATGTTTTTGGTATTCTAGGTCTCTTCTTGTTACTAATGAAATTCAAGATTGTTTTCTCTAATTCTGTGAGGTATGCAGCTGGAATTTTGATCTGGATTGCATGAAATCTGTAAATGAACTTCGGAAGTATGGCCGTTTTCACTTTATTGGTTCTTCCTGCTCAGGAGCTGTGGATGTCTTTCCATTTTCTGATATCTTCTTCTGTCTCCTTTTTCAGAGTACTGTAGTTTTCAATGTAGAGATCTTTTACTTCCTTAATTAGATTGATTCCTATGTGTATCATTTTTCAGACAAGATTGAGAAAGGAAATAATTCTCTAAATTCTGTCTCAGAGAGTTCGTTATTTGTGGTCAGGGATACTGTTGATTTTTGAGTGTTGGCTTTGTACCCAACTATGCCACTGAATTTGGTCATTAAATCTAGAAGTCTTTTGGTGGAGTTTCTGGGGTCCTTTTCATGCATCATAACTTCCACCAATAATGATAACCTAGCTTCTTTTTTTCCTATATTTATTCCTTTTGTTTCTTTCTCTTGCCTAATTGCTCTAGTCAATGTTTCTAGAACTATATTCAGTAAGAGTGGGGGCAGTGGACATCCTTGTCCTGGTCCTGATTTAATTTTTGTCCATTAATTTTTTTTTTTTTTGGCAGGGGTATGGGGAGTGGTTCTACCAGTAATCAAACTCAGGACCTTGCACTTTCCAGGAAGGTACTTGTGTTGCTGAGCTATATCCCTGGCCTAAAATCTTAGGTTTCGATTCATACTGTCAGTCTTTTTCTTTTCATTAGCATAATGTTGTAAAAGATGTATCTTAAAAGATTAAAATAAACATCATCTGCTCCAGCTTTTTTTTCTGTAGGGTTTTTACCAAGAATGGGTGTTGGATTTCCAGGAATTACTTTGGGAGTGTTACTTCCCTTTTAATTTAACTAAAGAGTTTGAGGAGTAGTGGCATTAATCTCTGACTTTCTCATATAATTTAGCAGTAAATCCATCAGGACATAGGCCTTCCTTGGTAAGTGTTTAATTTTATCTTTAATTTCATGGGCTGATATTGGGTTAGCTTCAATTTTTACATCTCTTTGGTTCAGCTTCATGCAATACATCTAAAAATGTGTCTATTTTTTCTGTTTTTCTTCTTACTGGAATGAAGGTTCTTGAAATAGATATTGATAATCTGAATTTGTGCAAAATTCATTTTTTAATGTGTTTGGTACAGGGTCTCTCTATGCAACCCGGACTTATACTGATCCTACTGGCCACCCCAGCACTGGGATTACAGGCATGTGCCACCATGCCCAGACTTGGTGGCAGGCTCATCATGCCCAGGAGTGGGGCCAGCACAGTACTGGGGATTGAACCCCGGTCCCTGTGCTTGCCTAAGCAGACACTTAGTCCACTGAGCTATCTCACCAGCCCTGCAGAATCCATTATGATTTCATTCTAACTGCACAGATTTGAGTGTTTCCTTTTTTAATAAGGTTGGCTAAGACTTTATCAATTTTATTTAATGTTTCAAGGAATCAACTCTTCCATTCACTGATCCTTTGTATTATTTTCTTAATCTTCATTGCATTAATTTCTGCTCTGATCTTTACAATTTCCTCCTTCATCTCGGCTTTGGGCTTGATTTGTTCTTTTTCTAGAAGTTTCAGGCTCAGCATTAGGTTACATATCTGTGCTCATTCTGTTTTCCTGATATGAGAGTGCACCACTGTAAATTTCACTCATAGGGCTGCTTTTGCTATATCCCATAAGTTCCAGTACATTGTACCAGCATTATCATTTAATTTTAGAAACTATCTAATTTCTCCTTTAATTTTATCTGTGAGCCATAGGTGGCTCAGGAGGGTGTAATTTAATTTCCCCGTGTTTATTAACTTCTTGTGCTTTCTTTTCCCATTGACTACCAGTTTCACTGCACCATGGTCTGACAATATGCATGGGATAATTTCAATTCCTTGCATTCATTTACATGTGTTCTGTAAGCTAGTATATGGTCTACCTTAGGGAACATCCCGTATCCAGCTGAAAAAACTGTGTACTCTGATGTAAGGTGGAACACTCTGCATACATCTGCTAAATCCACTTTTTCACATTTACTTCTGATATTTCTTTTCTAGTTTTTTGTCTAGTTGAACTTTTTATTTGTGACTGTGAGGTATTTAGGCCCCCCAATTGTGTTAATGTTTATTTGCTTTTTTTCATGTGCATTAATATTTGTTTTATATAGATGTTCACACTGGTATTTGGTACATATGTACTTATGATTGTTACCTCTTCATCTTGGAGCTTTTCCTTAACGAATAGATAGTGACTTTCTTTGTCTCTTTTTGTCATTCTTGACTTGACATTCACTTTGTCTGCAAAAAGAGTAGATACTGCTGCTTTTGGGGGGTTTAGCGCATGAAATATTGTTTTCCATATTTCAACTTTCAATCTATGGATTTCTTTTTCAGTTAATGTATTTCTTCAATAAAACTCATTGTTGGATATTATTTTTAATTTTTTTTTCTTCCTTTTTTTTTTTTTTTTTTTTTTTTTTTTTTTTTTTTTTTTTTTTTTTTTTTTTTTTTTTTTTTTTTTTTTTTTTTTTTTTTTTTTTTTTTTTTTTTTTTTTTTTTTTTTTTTTTTTTTGGCAGGGGGTGTGGGGAGTGGTTCTACCAGTAATCAAACTCAGGACCTTGCACTTTCCAGGAAGGTACTGGTGCTGCTGAGCTATATCCCTGACCTAAAATCTTACTTTTTGATTCATACTGTCAGTCTTTTTCTTTTGATTGGTGAATTGAGACCATACACACTGATCGTTATAACATATTAATGGTTTATTCTTGTCACACTGTCTTAGTTACTCTTCTCTCGTTGTTGGGACAAACACCCAATAAGCAAAATGAAAGAAGGAAAGGTTTACTTAGCTCACAGTCACTGGAGGTTTCAATCCATATTCAGCTGGCTCCAAGGCAGAGTGGCACATGGCAGAGGGCAGCCTTTCATGGTGGCAGATAAGAGCAAAAGAGCAGGGAGAGCTAGCTGCTCAAGCAGCTAACTTCTCTTCCTCCCAGAGACAGAAAGCAGATTACAGGTGCTTCTCTATTTACAGTAAGGTCCTGGTAAGTTCATCAAAAGCTGAAAACATAAGTTAAAGAGACAGTTGAACATCTATCCTGAAGAGCACAGCAGCTTAGCCCAGCCCACCTTAAATAATATCAGGACACTAGGAGTAGCCCACAGTTGAATGGCTGTATCATGTATTTCACTGGATACCTGCATCCTAAAAATATTGACAGCATAATAGACTACAGTGTCAATAACTGGGCCTCATAGTCGACTGGGAGCCCCAGTTGGATCCCACTTCCAGTACCAACAGGGTAAGATATCATCACCCAGAAAATGATCAAAATTGGAAGCACGGGGGCCCGTCGGGATGGCTCAGTGGTCTGAAGCGCCTGCTTGGGAAAGCTTGGGGAGCTTCAGGAACAGCGGTTCGATCCCCAGCACCGCAAGCTGCGCCAGCCCTGCCCTCGGGACAGGCTGAGCCAGCCATAAAAATGAGTGGATAAACAAAGGTTCTGAAACAAGAAAAAATAAATAAATACTTTTTTTTTTAAATTGGAAGCACAGTTTCCACTGAATGTGTACAGAACTGATACCATCATAAAATCCAAAACTTGAAACCCAAACTATCCTAGGTCAGGAATCCTATGTAGAAATCTTCAAGGACTAGGAACAGAGAAGAATAGAGACCTAGGACTAACAGGCACAGGTTTCTTTCTGACCAGAACAAAATATTCTAAAATTGCAGTAATGGTTGCAAATTCTGTGATGCATTAAAAATATTAAATTATATAAGATAACTTAATTAATTGCCTAGTATATGAATTATACCCCCAGAAAAAATGGAAAAATGTCCCAGATCCCCACTTATTTGTGGGGTATATGTGCCATAACCCATCAGTGGGTTCCTGGAGGTACAGATGGCACTGAATGCTATATTCTCTGAATCACTGCTTCAGTTTCACCTCCTTTTTCAATCTTCTTTGTCTCCTCAGACATACTATGTACATGTATACATACATATGTATATGTGTACATGTGTACATATATGTACATGTATACATAACATGTAATCATATGTATGTGTTTGTGTGTGTGTCTGTTTTTATATATGAGCCTGAAAGTGGGTTAAATAGATAAGTGATTGATATAAGATAGTAATTTATTGTACTTTGTACTTTTCATGTTTTTGCAAAGAAAAAAAAAAAAAAAAGCAAGTGTATACACAAAAAGTAAGATACAGCTATCTGTCCCCAACAGGACTCTGTGCGCACTATTATGTAAATAACTGTTTCTTCAGCCACAATTTTGCATGTAAGTGCTGAGCTCACTTTCCCAACCACTTGCAAAACACATCCACCGAAGAAAGATGAGATGTCTAAGAAATCAGTTGACCTTCACTTGATTTTAAATTATCTAGAAACCATTAAATGTGTAAACACTGTGATCTCAAAGTATTATTATGTTTTCTCTCAACTTCCTCCTGCGTCATCTAAATCTGTTGGGTTGTCCATGTTGGTGCGAAAGCAATTTGGTAACCCTTCACCAACCTAACAAACTAAGTTCTTAATGTCCTACCTTTGTAACTGCAAGTTACCAAAGAGCATATCACACATATTCGCTCTCCAGAATATGAGACATTCCACAAGAAAACTTGCCTGGCCTTCAAAAACAAACAGTATTATAAAGTAATGAGGGAAAGGTAAAGAGACCACTGTAAATTTTAGATAGATAGATGGATAGATAGATAGACAGACAGACAGACAGACAGACAGACAGACAGGCAAGCAGGTAGGCAGGTAGGCAGGTAGGCAAGCAGACTGACTGACTGACTGACTGACTGACTGACTTTTTTTTTTGGTACTGGGCATTGAACTCAGGATCTTACACTTCCCAAGCAGGCACTTAAGCCACTGAGCTATGTCCCTGGCCTTAAAAACTATATTTCAACCTGACTGGATCTAGATTTAAAAAAAAAAAAAAAAACTATTAAAACTATTTGAGAGAATTAAGCACATTTAAATAAGGAATCATTTAAATGATATCCCACAATTAACATTAATTTTCCTGTGTGATAGCACTGTTGTATTCAGTTCTCTAATTCTATTCTAGCATTTATCAAAAAGCATTAAGGTTACAATTACTTTCTCCTACAAAAAAAAAAAAATATATATATATATATATATATATATATATATATATATATATATATATACATATGCATATCACAGTGCAATGAATTTTGGTGAGTTGGAGACTTACCATACATGCAAGTTCTCTCCTGGGAAACCAACATTTGAGTTGTGAATTTTCATAGGCATGGCTGGACCTCCTGTTACAAACATTTGTAGATGTGGACCAGTCACAGAAGTAGCTCACACGTACATCGACGCTGTCACAGTTTCGCCACTGTGTGGTTACTGTGCACTGCCGTAATGTGCAGCGGTACAGTGTCCCATCAGAGCCCAGGTGTCTGGAAGCAAGAGGACAATCAATGGTGACGCAGAAAAAATACATTATATATTTGTGTCAAAGGTTCATCAGACTCACTTTGGAGGACATCAGAACAAATCCGGCTTAACACATGTTCTCTTGGAATGAACTCCTTTGTAAGTCAAGGACTTACTGTAGACCTATAAAACAGTTCTCCTTCATTCATTATTTCTGTGGCCTGCTCAGAAATGAGTCTTCTCTTTTTGTTCTAACCCTACAGTTTCTTTATACGGACAGCAAGTTCTAAGAGCATCATACAGATGTAAGTCTCCCAAGTCCTCGGACAAGGTTAAGGCTTCCATTTTGAATAAGTGCTTCTGATAAATCCTGCTGTGGTGGTAGGTGATACAGCTGAGACCTCTAGAAATAGTCTTGCAAAGTTCCTATGTGGCACAGAATTTCCAATGGTCATCAGGCAGTAAAGGAAGGGTCCAGAAATGTCTCTTCACAGAAAGAGGCTTCAATGTATACAGGCGTGCACGCACACACACACACACACACACACACCCTAGGGGACTCTATTCCAAAGACCCTTGAATAGTCAGAAGAGGATGTTTTATGAGACATAACTTTCCTGTAAAAATAAGAGGAAATTATGATCAAGAGGAAAAAAAAAATCAAAGTTTCCCTAGTTTTTTTTAAGGCGGGTTGGTCCTACTGGGAAACAAATGGGTTAGTCTAAACAGCACGGTCTAGAAAACATGAGGTGGCTCCAGTTTATCTCATAATGGAAAACTTCGAAAACATAAAATTCATTTTCTTAGTTTCCAGGGTACTCCACACGACATTTGAAAGAACACAAATGTCAGATCAACTGCAGTCCCTTGGAAGTTTTAAATTTCAAACATTAAAAACTGTCTGATCGCCGGGCGTGGTGGCTCACGCCTGTAATCCCAGCACTCGGGAGGCTGAGGCAGGAGGATTGGTGCGAGTTCGAGACCAGCCTGGGCTACAAAAGTGAACTCAAGGCCAGCCTCAACTGCATAGCGAGACCCTGTCTCAAAAAGACCAAAAAAAAAAAAAAAAAAAAAAAAAAAACTGTCTGATCTTCAGACTCATGATCATGTCTTAAATCTCTAATTTCCCTCTCAGGCCAACAGCAGGAAAATGCCATGCGACATGCATTCTGTGTGTCATTTGTCAAAAACTCCAATTACACCCTTGTTAGGTTTCAGTTTAACTTAAAACTTCGCGGTTCCCAGGGGCAATTTCTTTTTCTGATTTTCCATTTAGTAGCCAAATATAGTAAAAAGGGAGAGATGTAGCGGAAGTGCTAACGAAAGTTTATCTGCGAGTTTGATGCTTGATCATTATTAGGAATGTCTCCTGGACTGGAAGGTTCACTGAAATAACTGCTGACAATCTCTGTCATCAAACCCGGGGCTCATCTGGTCTTGTTATCAGAGCACACAGCAAGACGCAGGGATTTTTCACATGCTTCTCATTCTTTAGCAAGTACAAGTTAGGTGTGGAAGGAATGTTCTTGCCACGTAATCCTGGCCGTCCTCCCACACTGCGCCTTCTTGAGAGTCCTGCAGCTGCCAACAGCTGGCGAACTGGAGCCCAGACTCAGTACACTGTAGCTTCGCGCTAATGAGTTCACCACTTGGCCCTGGTTTCCAAGAGCAGAGCATGGCTTAATATAGCAAATCTTTCATGTAGGAAAGAATTTTTTCTTAATAACTCATAAGTGAGAAATGAGAACAATTGTAGAGTTGGAGCATATTGAGGAAGCTGAAGTCAAATTTGTATTAGTAATGCCACTAGAGGGAACTGCTGTTGGTTTTCTTGTTTTCCTTGGGCATATGAGGAAAATGTAGTTCACATCAGACCACTTTTAGGAAACTACGCAAATTGTTGGAGCAACGGTTGTAATTTGCACAGCGTAAAGCCAGCTCTACGAAAAACAGGGTAAGGAGAAAGCCATGTACTATACACAGTACAGTACTGGAGTTAGCGCATAGGCCGGTAATACAGCTTGAGCATCCCTTGATCAAAACTCCAAGATCCAAAATGTTCCCAAATTTGAAATTTTTGAGCACTGGCTTGATGCCACGCGTTAAAAATTCCACACCTGAACTTAAATGACACATTGAAAATGCTGTGTAAGATCACCTTCGGGCTGCAAGGTACATAGGAAACACACATGGATGGCTTCCTGTCACCTCCACGCTGTCTCATTATATATGTTCAAGTGCTCCAAACTCTGAAAAGAATCTGAACTCTAGGACTCCTCTAATTCTAAGCATTTTGAATTATGGATATTCAGCCTCTACACTCATGGAGCTTAGGGAATGCTATTCTGGCTTCTGGAACTGTGAAAAGATTTTCATGTGTACCAGTGCCTACTGCTAGGGATCTAAGTAGCTGAACTATGACTTTTGCCATCTCTATAAGTATGGACAACAAGACACAATTATGCAGCGTGCCCTGGTCACATCACATATAAGTGGCCATCCCATGCCATACTTGTCACCGTAAAACCACTGCGACAGCTTGTATTCCGGTGCCTCCTCCCTGCAAAAGTCTCATGTACTCATAGGCGGGGTTGTGTGGCTCTGCATTAGGGTCAGTGATACTAGCTTGAAGGGCGTGTGGTGTTCCGTTTATCCACTAATTGGTTTAGCATAGCTCCGGGTGTGGATGATGCCCACGCTGGGGTGGAGGACACCGCCAAAATATCTTGTACCTGAATGAGATACAAAGGAAACAGCTTCACAGCCTGCTCAGCCAAGGACTGTTTCTCCCCCTCTGCGGTGCCACCCCATCTTGGAGCCAGCTGACTGCCCTGAAACCTCTACAAATTGTGAACCAAGATAAACTTTTCCTCTCTGAGCTCATGGATGCCAGGTACTTTGTCTGAGCAGTAAGTAAGGTAATTAAGACAAGCACAGAGGCATCATCCCCTGGGCTGGGTTCTAGGGCACTGGGAGCCTAGCTTAGACCAAGTCCTTCTAGGTTGCTACACACTGACGACCACAAACTACTCAAATGAATGACAAATCCTTTTAAAGTGAGAATGAGAGGGCCGGCGAGATGGCTAAGCAGTACAAAGCACTTGCTTAGGCAACCGCAGGGACTGCAGTTCCATCCCCAGCACCATATGCTGTGCCAGCCACCTCCCCACCCCCACCCCCAGCCAGGGCAGGCTGAGCCAACCATGATAAATAAATAAATAAATAAAGTGAAAATGAAAGATGAGCATCCAAGCAATAAATTTGATCTTTGATACTAGAAAGACTTTGGGGAGGGCAGAGGGTTTCTGTAGTCCCCGCAGGATCTTGAGAACAATAGATGTCAGGAGACCAAAGTTTTTACTGACTGTCTGACTTAATGATTTCAGTTGGTTTCTTAAAATTGCTCAGAGTAATGGGCCAGCCAGATAGCTCAGCGGATTAAAATGACTGCTTAGGCAGACACAGGGGCCAGCAGGGAGGAGCGTTTGATCACCAGCCTGCCATGGTGGCCCTGAACCCCAGGGCATGCTGAGAAGGTGAAAGGGATTGAGTGTGATGCCGCACCTGTAATCCCAGAGCTTGGGAGTCTGAAAAACAGGAAGGATCACTACGAGTCTGATCTGTGCAGTGAGACCCTGTAGACCCTGTGCTAAATGCATGGGATGGGATGGGATGGAATGGGATGGGACGGGACGGGACGGGACGGGACGGGACAGGACGGGACGGGACGGGACGGGACGGGACGGGACGGGACGGGACGGGACGGGACGGGACGGGACGGGATGGGATGGGACGAGACGGAACGGAACGGAACGGAAGGGAACGGAATGGAATGGAATGAAATACGCTTGGAGTAGAACTACTAACTTAGTTATCAGAGCCTGAATTCACTAAACTACTACACCTGTCCAGATCTTGTTCCACGGGTTAAAGTTAGGATGCCTTGGCTATAATTAGCAATGTGTGGCTGTTGTCACCTATTTGCAGGATAGAGAAACAAGAAAGCAGACTTCTTCAGACATGATCAGAGGAAGAGACAGAGATGGCATCTTAGCCATTTTCCTACCACTGGGACAAATACCCAGCACTGACCACTTAAAGGGAAAGAGGTTTACTTTGGCTCCGCGTTTCTAGAACCTTCACTCCATAGTCAGCTGGCTCCAAAACAGAAAGGGCAGGATGGAAGGGTGTGGTGGAAGAACGCTGTCATGGCGCGGTCAGGAAGCCAAGATAAAAGGAGGAGCCTGGGAGGAAGCCCTGCCTTCCAGGCCCCACCTCCAGAGACCCAGCCCTCCCAACAGCAACCCCCTCCTAGCCTCACATTCAGCTCTGAACTCTTTGTTGGCGAGTGTCGTTAGTGTCCCTGTGATCCAGTCATCTTCCGGGTGCCCCACTTCTGAACACAGGCGCCTGTGGGGGCTGGGGGCACTCTACATCGAACCTGTCACAGAAGGCTCCTCAGCAACATATGTGCTACATTCCCTGGAATTAAGGGACTGAGGAAGTTTGTGTGAGCAAGTCATGTTTTTGCTGTGAGATTAGAGATAAACTCCTGAAGAACTGAAGTAGTGTCCCCTGTGGCTAACTGTATCACGCTGTCTCCAGTCCTCTTGAGTAATGGCCCGGACTCCAGCCTCTCTGAGAGTTCCTCTGAATCTCATGCTTCCTATATAAGTACTCTACAAATACGTTAAAATGATCAAAAGAATAGCTTGTAACATTGAAAACACCACCTTTAAGAAAAACCTACTGAAATTAGATTTGCTACTGGGAAGAAGTAAAGGCATATGGATATACTTTTTTCTACAATAATCTCATTGTAGTTGTGTTTTTAAGAAAGAAAATAATAATCCTGACCTTTTTAAAGGTATACATTTAATGGCAGGGTGTGGTGGCACACACCTGTAATCCCAGCACTCGGAGGCGAGACAGAAGAACTGGTGCAAGACCGAGATCAGCCTGGGCTAGAAAGTGAGTTCAAGGTCAGCCTGAACTACATAGTGAGACCCTGTCTCAAAAAAAAGACTAAATAAATAAATAAATAAATTTTTTGAAAGCTATGCATTGATTATGGTAATCAAAATCACTAAGTGCTTTTTGGTGTGAGGTCCAACTTTATTAGTTGCTATGCACAGCAATTTGCACTGAAATCTTCCTTAATCCATTAGGAATTAAACTGTGCTACCCTATAATATAGCAAATTGAAGGAGGACTAATATGAAAAAAAAAAGCACAGAGGGCTCCAGCCATCAGAAGAGAAGGAGTGAAGAAGTAGATTCTGAAGTGTCTTCACTGAATTTGTGGTAGGAGGAGGAGGAAAGGAATGGCTTACCAGTGCCTAGAAGAAGCCAGTAAAAACAAAGTTTTAAAAAATCAATCCTACAAACCTTAAGACCATTTCTTTTATATTCTCATTATTTAGTCACTCAATACATACCTCTTAAATACCTACTGACTTCATAGAAAATGTAAAAAAAAATGTTCAAATCATATTACACTAGGATTTTCCCATGAAATTATATTTTTGAGGACAACTATTCAACCCATTTCATGTAACTAAGATGTTCATAGTTGTATTTATTTTCCTATTTTTAATCATAGCTCGGGCCCGGCGGGATGGCTCAGTGGTCTAAAGCGCCTGCTTGGGGAAGCTTGGGTGGCTTCAGGGACTGCGGTTCGATCCCCGGCACCACATGCTGCGCCAGCCCTGCCCTCGGGGAGGGCTGAGCCGGTCATTAAAATGAGTGAATAAACAAACAAAGGTTCTGAAACAAGAAAAAATAAATAAATAAAATAAAAAATTCTTTAAAAAAAATAAAAATAAAAATAATCATAGCTCCATGAAATGGCCACCACGGTTTCCTAAGAAAATGTTCGACAGAGACCTAAACAGAGAGCTGCTAAGCTTCTGGAATCAAATTCAATCCCCAGCAAGACAAGTCCTCTCCCACTATTTCTCTGCTTGCTTCCTAGACAGCTCCTGAGAAGTCATGACCTGTAGAAATAAAATGCTGAATAATTGCAGCATTGGGCCGACGAGATGGTTCAGTGGTCTAAAGCGCCTGCTTAGGCAAGCTTAGGCAACTGCAGGGACCGTGGTTCGATCCCTGGCACCATATGCTGTGCCAGCCCCACCCCCAGAGTAGGCTGAGCTGGCCATAAAATAATAATAATAATAATAATAATAATAATAATAATAATAACAGCATCATTGCCCAGGAAAGCTTTTTGTTTTGCTTTGTTTTGTTTCCTGAGACAGAGCCTCATTCTGCCGTTCAGGCTGACTTTGCTCTCACTTTTGTAGCCCCCAGGCTGGCCTCAAACTCACAGTGGTCCTCCTGTCTCAACCTCCCTGAGTGCCAGATTACAGGTGTACACCACAATGCCCAGTCCGAGGGCCAGCACAGCACACATAGGGTTCCAGAGATCTGGGACTGGTACAGCATGTGGGGCCAGAATCGAACTCAGGACCTTGTGCTCACCAGCTAGGTGCATATGCCTCTGAGCTATCTCCTCAGGCCCTATGGTTAGTTCTAATGTGGCTCACATGCTACTCAAGGAAAAGCCACATGCAGCGGGAGGTCCCACCCTGCAAGCATCTATTCTGTGGTCATTTAAGCCTCTGCTTTAAATATATGAATTCTAAGCAGTGAATTTAAAAAAACAACACCATCCTGAAAGCACAGATCATCTATTCTCTAAGTTTACTGGGGGAACAAAAGGACTAAAAATCAGTTGCATCCTCCTGAGTCTTTGACACAGCCATAAATACTCTGAGGCACCAAGACAAGGAGAGGAGAAGAAATTTCTAACCCCATCCAGCTTGCCAGTTTTATTTTTACATTTTAAACAAGTACTTGTTCTTCCTGTCTCTGGGCACACATTCAGCATGATGACTTGCCAGTCACTTTTGATGGCTTCAGGGAAGCTTTAGGATTTATAGATAGAAAAGAAACAAGCATAAAAAAAGAACACTCACATTAACTACCATTATGTGCTTTTTGCAGCTCTACGGATGACAGGGACATCAATATCCTGTTAAGTCCGCAGAGCAGTCAGGGGTGTTCTTCCAAGGTTAGGAGGAGAAGGTGCAGACAGATACCCAGAGGCAGCCGGGAAGCCAGCCTGAGGCCCAGGGGCAGCATACAAGCGCAGAGCCCCTGCAGGGCCCAGATGACCTGGAAGCTAAGGGTCAAACTGATTTCTATTCAGGTTAGGAGATTCCACAGAATAAAGATTCATAAATAAATAATATGAAGATACCATGGTGCTTGGTGCACGTTTGAGATACCTAATGAACATAATTCATCCCGGAAATTCGGTACACATACGTATCATGAAAGACACCATTGTTAAAGACAACTTTACCCTCAACACAAGAGCCTCTCAAACTTTTCCAACAGCTGTTGCTCTTTGGTAAAAATGACAGTAAAATGTTCTGCTGGACACTGGGAATCCCAAGGTAAGGCTGGGCTTGGACCCAGCAGAAGCAAGGACTGTACCAGAGCAGAGGAGATTTCATGTTTTATCTTTAACATCCTTGTGAGTAGGACAGTCTCCCTCATGAGACATCCTTTCTTGGCCTTAAGGAGAAGATAAAATGATACTCTTTGATCTTTTTGTTAGAAGTTCGTATAAAAGGAAGAAGCATCCCTTTCTCTGTGTAATGACTCAGACTCATTTTGAGAAGTTGCGAATGAGAACACACACTACCAGTCACAGTTACTTTCTCGACTGTGTCTCTCCTTTAAGCAATCAGGCCTTACACCCACTTTCTGTGAAAATGTATAAGCTCTTATCCAAACCAAACATCACTGTCAACAGTCTCATACACATAGTTATTGTTAGAAATAACTCAAAGAAGTAAATGAAATTTTACCACATTTTTGCTACACAAAGTTTTTTTTTTTTTTTTTTTGTCTTTTTGAGACAGGGTCTCGCTATGCAGTTCAGGCTGGCCTTGAGCTCACTTTTGTAGCCCAGGCTGGTCTCAAACTCGCACCAATCCTCCTGCCTCAGCCTCCCAAGTGCTGGGATTACAGGCGTGCGCCACCACACCTGGCTGTAGTATTCTTTATATAAATGGATAACTCACAAATGACTTCAAAGTTAAGCTTGCATCTTCGGTTGAGTTGTGCAGTTCAAATCGATGTGTTGTGTTAACTGCATCACTGAATTCAAGGAGCCTATTAGACTTACAGCCCATGGGAATGTGTATGCTGAACACAGGAATATTTAGAATAAAAATATCTTCTTGCAGTTTTTTGAATTAAACCTGAGAGGAAAAAAATGAAAAATTTCCAAGGACTAGAAGTCATAAAATACAACATAATATAGATAACTAAGGCCTTCTGAGAGTCAAGGAAAGAAAACTATTTCTCCTCTGGGGTGTTGGTAACCCACTGGCATCATTATTAACTGGTCTCTTACTTGGAATGATGCTAGCGGGAAGCTAGCTGGCCTGAAGCTAGGGTGAAAGCCAGCCCCTCCTACTCCTCTGCTTTTAGGAATGACACGGCATGGAACAATATTTCTGGCGCACCAGAAAGACTTGACCCAGTGGTCCACATGACCCTAGGATGATCATCCACTTCGCAGCACTGCTAGAGCTCAGCTCTCTTCCAAAGCAAAGGGCCAGCCAAATAGCTCAGCAGATTAAGGCACCTGCCAGCACTTGCAGGGACCAGGGGTTCAATCCCCGGGCCTGCAGTGCTGGCCCTGCCCCTGAGGTGCACTGAGATGACAGTTCAGACTGGACGTGGTGGCACCTGCCTGTAATCCCAGCTGTTGGGAGGTTATAAACAGGTGGAGCACTACGAGTCTGATCTAGTAGTGAGACCCTGAACACCCTGTAGACCCTTCCCTAAAATAAAAAAAAAACAAAGCAAGGAGTGATTGTTTACATAGTTGTGCCAAAAACACTACCTCTGATAAGATGGCAAAGGATAATAGCACAAAAAGCACATTGAATAGATGCGTATCTACAACAGTCAATTAATTAACAGTATATACCAAGCAAGATTGTAAGATATAAGGTGTGTTTAAATTTTTTTTAAATATGCTACATAAAAGATATATTTCCATTAATCCTCTCCTTGATCATGCTCCATCCTTCTTGTCTCCTTCCAAAGCAGTTCTGGAAGTCCTCTTTCAGAAATGTTCTTAATCCATTCAAAATGTTTTTAGTTATGCTCCTCTCTTTACTGGGACAAAATACCTGGCACCCAACATTAAGGAAGGAAAGGTTTATTTAGCTCACAGTTTGTGGAGGCTTCAGTCCATACTCAGCTGGCTCCAAGACAGAGTGACACATGGCAGAGGGCAGCGGTTCATGGCGGCAAAAAACCAGCACAACAGCAAGAGCAAAAAGCAAGGAGCAACAGCAGCAGCGACCTCTCTCCTTTCCTTATGTTGCATTCAGGCCTTCCGTGAGTGTAACATACCCAGCATTGGATCATGAATTAATCACAAACTCTAGAAGTTGCCCCAGGACTGCATGAGGTTTTGGCGGGGGGACAACTAGACACAAACCATAGTCGTCTCTTTCTTTCGTTGTTATTTTGACGTTGGGGAAGAGCAAGAGGTCACACATTTGAGGACGAGGACGTTCCATAATGTTTTTACGACCCTGCCTTTCCATTGGATGTCTCGTTTTGTTGTACAATGCGCTGTGCTTTTGGTCATAGCACATAACGATACTCAGAAAAGAGGATTTCCCGAGCTGTTTCAGAAAGTAGGAAGAAGGATGGGATAAGAGTCTTCAAAGCAGGCCGGGCGTGGTGGCTCACGCCTGTAATCCCAGCACTCGGGAGGCTGAGGCAGGAGGATTGGTGCGAGTTCGAGACCAGCCTGGGCTACAAAAGTGAGCTCAAGGCCAGCCTCAACTGCATAGCGAGACCCTGTCTCAAAAAGACAAAAAAAAAAAGAGTCTTCAAAGCAAACGGGAGAATTTTGAGTGGAATTAATGACAGTGTGTCTATTACTGTAGTCACTGCTCAAAGTAAACAGTCACCTTAATTTTGATTACCCATTGTATCGCCCCCCCCAAGAACATGTACAACATTCATTTCAGAAACAGATGATTCCACGCACTGCTCCTCTTCATCTCATCGACTCTGAAGCAGAAATCATAGAGCTCTGACTTCATAGGTTTGTTCAGAAGAATATCTGAGATCAAATACGCTTGGAAAAGGTGCAAGGTAGTTGGCATATGGCAAGAAGGAGATAAACTTTAGCAGCCTTTACCACTGTTATTAGTAGGGCTATTTGTGCATGCATTAGGGACATTACCAAAGTAAGGCAGCCTTTACTTGACAATGGCAGGCCTCGGAAACTAATGATGGGTACCATTTCCGAACGCCTGTGAGATCTCAAGCACTCCTTGAGCAACACTTACCCATAGTGTCTCTAATGTATGCAAAAGCAGCAGAAAAGCACTGATGCTGTAACTTCAAAATCAAGGAAATTGAGGTTCACAGGCATTGGACAGTTTTCCCAAGGTCATGGAAATAGTTTAAAAATTCAATTTCAACAAATAAGTAAAGGAGCTTCCTGCAGCTGCTTTGCAGCCGTTTTCAGCATCCAAACAAGCGCAAGCCACCGTTGGCAGGATGGCAATCCGCGTGTATATTGCATCTTCTTCTGGTTCTACGGCGATTAAGAAGAAACAGCAAGATGTACTTGGTTTCTTAGAAGCCAACAAAATAGGATTTGAAGAGAAAGATATTGCAGCTAATGAAGAGAATCGGAAGTGGATGAGAGAAAATGTACCTGAAAACAGTCGGCTAGCCACAGAGTATCCCTCGCCGCCTCAGATTTTCAATGAAAGCCAGTACCGTGGGGACTATGATGCTTTCTTTGAAGCCCGAGAAAATAATGCAGTGTATGCCTTTTTAGGCCTGACAGCACCACCTGGTTCGAAGGAAGCAGAAGCCCAGGCAAAGCAGCAAGAATAAACCTTAAGCATTCTACCTTGAGCATTCTGCCTTAAGCATCTTGAAAAATGAGCCCCTATTGCTTTATAAAATAAGTTTTTCAAACAGCAAAATTATCTTGATTTGAAAAAAAATACTTACAGTTAAAAAATAATTAGGTGGTGTTTTCATGTGTAACAAAATGAATGCATAAGCAAAATAT